>ML815259.1:46253-68729 GCA_009831015.1 Picea engelmannii | reverse complement strand
TCATTTTCTCCTGTCAACAGGTTGGTGCCCTAAATACAAAGGAGTTGGTGCTTTCTAGGGTTGTTTCCCTAAAGACAAGGGAGTTGGTTCTTCCTAGGGTTGGTGCCCTGAAGAAGGAGATTTGTGTCTCCTAGAGTTGGTTCTCTAAAACAGATCAGTGTCCTTCACTATTCTTAATAAGACATTGTAATTCATGTTAATTATATTTATATAATTGATTTAAATACAAGGTTGTTGTTGATATACTGTGGTAATTAATAAAATATAAAAGTAATTGATAATTGTTGAAAAAAATGGTAATATTGATTCAACCCCCCTCTCTATATTTCCAACAGGCTCTACCACATAAAGTACGACACACTTATCAACAAGGAAGGTTAGTGTCACAATTCAATGGGGTCAATCCTAAGGCCAGTTAAACCAAGAAATGGATAATACAAAAATGCAAGAAGGGAAAGTTCTAACCTATATGCCAGTTTCGAGGTCAATACTTGTCAGAACAAATCGATATGATGAACAAATGTCAAATAAAAATTTCTCCAAGATCCTGCATATAAGTCCAATAACCCTCATCCAGAAGCTAATAAATCCAATATAGTTAGAAACTTCATAAAATAAGAAGTTCTATTGAATACCAAAATTGAAAACAACAAACCTGAACTGTACAATATGGTACAAGGCACCGTCCAACCTTATGACTCATGCATAGAAATGGTTCAAGTAGAGCCCACTACCAAGATTTAACTAAGAGTCTCTTCGATAGTCAACTTGAAATGTCTCCCAAAAGGGAAGAAAACACAAACCATGGTGTAAGTCTTCCAACGATATACAATCCATAGTCATCGCTTCAAGGATAGCCTCATATGAAGGTAATTCAATATCCGATAAATCACGCGAATGAAGAGGGTGAACAGTCTCAAAGGGTGAAGCGAACTGACCATATTCCATATGATGATGGAGGTTCTGGCCAGGACTAGCATAGTCTATCAATGAAGAATCACAAGCACAAGGTCTTGAGGATATACAAACACTGAGAACAAACGCGAAAGGAAACTCAATATCACTTGGACCAAGAGGGGGAAGCAAGGGATCCCATGGACCCATTGGATTAAAAAACTAATCAATTGTTGATACCATGTCTTGATAAGGAAAACATGATTGCAAAGGTTCCTTCTCAAAATCAATTGAACATCGAGGATAAGACACCACAAAATTTATCTGCGGAGTAGTAGAGTCTACACAAACACTAAGAACATACAAAGGGGTAGCCTAAATTAATGTCAAATTAGGATGGTGATTAACATATGCCAGTTGTTCGATAGTGACAATGCTTCCATTGTGAAGGAAATGCATCACCCAACATAGCGTAGACACCACAACATTCATAGCATATACATAATCACGCCAGAGAAGCATATTGAAATCTAACTAGCCTTTCACCACTATAACATTGAAAAGAACAGTCTTCCTACCTAACTAAATATGAGACTAAGGAGGAATCCCCAAATATTCACTAGGATGTCTATCAAAATCCAACATCTCATGCGAAGTAGACACAAGCTCGAGAGAACCCAAATCTTGCCAAGCCAAGAAGGATAAAATACTTGCAGAGGCTCCTTCATCCACAATACATCGGTAAATGTTTTTTAATTAACTTCAAACCTTATTTGAAAGGGTGTAGAAGAAGGAAGGAGAGGCTCAACAAGGTCATTACAATAAAAGGAAATTATCCTAGGACTTGGAGGGGGTGTGCTCAAAGTGAGAAGAATTCCCCCTTGTTTTGAAGGTATTGAACTGGAAATGATAAAAACATAGTTGGTAGACACATCACTCCTCAATAGAAGAGTGGGATCGGCCGAACATTGCATCAGTGCAACCAATTTGGTAGACTCAACACTCTCCAAGAGAAGATTGGGATCAATGAAAGATTGTGTCGGTGCGACCACTTTCTCAACCACTGGCTGAATAGACTGCGAGGCAACATGGTATGAAGGAACATCGCCCCCCAAAATAGGAGTGGGATTGACCGAATATTTCATCGGCGCGATCACTTTCTCAACCATTATCTGAATAGACTGCTAGGAAACCAAAGAAGACTTAGAATTATAAGAGATTGTAGATAGGGACCGCAAACTTCGTACCTATGGAATACCATAACACATATGAGTAAGGTGATCTCCCTTTCAAATATTACAAGGGAACTTAGGATTACTTCCTATCCATCTAGGTTTCTCAATAGAATCAATGCCCCCAACATGACTAACAATGGTTGGTTGATTTCCCTCAACATGACTAGCAGAGGTTGTTGACATATCCCTCATATGACTCGCATTGACGAGACTTGTGCCCCCAGCATGACTTGGAGTGGCTAGTTTCATATCTCCAAAATGAATTATAGTGGTTGGTTACACATCTCCAACATGAATTGTAGAGGTTGGGTATATTTGTCCAGTATGACTAGTAGTGACTAGAGTCTTGCTTCCAGCATGACTTGCAACGATTGGTTTCTTGTATTCAACATGACTTGTAGAGGTTGTTGAAAACTCTCCAACATGGCTAGAAGAGGTTGGTGATTGGTCGATAACATGACTCGCAAATGCTATAGACCTATTTCCAGTATGACCAGTAGTGATTGCACTTTTTCCCTCGGCATGACTGGTAGAGGACGAATATTTCTTCTTCCTATTCTTCCTCTTTATATTTCATTTATACTTCACCAGAGAAGGAAGAAGGAGGAGGAGAATAATGTGCTAATGAATGAACATCAACATGATTCCCATGACATAAGGTGCTTAACTAAGAAGCATCGAGAGCATTAGAGACATTTGGAATGGTACCTGACCAAATTGGTAGTCCCACATTCAACCCAAGAATGTTCAAAGTGGTCATTAAAGGGACACCAATGTTTCCAAAGAAAGGAAAAGAACAATAATTCCATTGCAAATGGGTTCCTTGGTTGGTATCGTCAGGAGCATTGGCCATGAAGATATTATGCACAGGTTCCTCCCTTACAGGATCATTCAAGTTTGTAAAAGTCTCACACATTGACTCTAGCGAACCAGTGGTATAAAAATGCATGCCTAGGAGGCGGCTCAACAATTTCAAAAGAAAGACTAGGGGTCTTTCCTGATCAGTAAAGCAGTTGGTCAAGCACCTTGAATTAATGATACAAAAGCATTGACACCGAAACAACCTAAGGCCAACTACACAAAGAAACACTCCAGTAAAAATCCCTAAGAGAAACATTACATGCAAACAACTTTTCTAAATCTTCATCACAAGTGGATGAGATCTTGATTCCAAAGAAATGACTAGTTAACTCGCCATTAAAAACTAGGGAGCACAAAGCACACCGCTAAAAATAAAATCCTAAAAGATACAATCCAAACAAAGTACCCTTTTGAATTCTTCTGAGCTAGGGAGATGAAGTTATGATCGTCCAAAGAATTCACAAAGGTAAACAACTATCCATGAGAAGAAGTTACCCAGAACTCCAACCAATGGTCCCTTAGTGTGTCGCCCAGAGAGTACAGAGTATGCCTAAGGTATCGCGATACACCCCTCGTAGTCACTAGGAAACTAGGACACCAACATGTAATCAACAACCAAGGGGTACATTCGACAGTCGGGCGAGTGTATGGGCATGGTAACTAAGCCCAAAGCTCCTCCTGAGGCATGAAATGAAATAGGGATAGAATCACTCTTATAATACCTTGGACAGATCCAAGTGTCTCATAGGTCTGTCACAAGTCGAGCGAGTAATGCTACTGAATTCACCCCCAATACACACTCTCTGAAATACTTTGTCAAGATCTAGATTGGATATCTTCGTCATCATCCTCCACGTGGCCTCATGTTTGAATCTTGTGTTAGAGGAGCTTCCTAGATTGAGTAATTAAAAGGGTGATTTTTCACACCCTAGAACAAACACCTAAGTTAAGTTTTGGTTGGACTTCGAAATTTTACCTCTCAACACCTAATCCAAGGCCCTAGCCTAAGCTATTGATGAACCCTAGAAAAATTGTTACTAATATATTTTAGATTAACTCATTTTTTTAGGGGCTTTTATTACTAAAGGAATGGAAGTGAGACTGATGTTGTTTGAGACTCTTGTAAAAAAATAAACTAATTAGAACACTGGAAAAAAAAAATTTACATTAATTCTACAAATGAATACAAGTTTCAAGCAAAATGCATGAACAATCCTTCAAAAACTTGAAATGCCAACTTTTCTCTTTTCGATGCAAAAAATGCACAATGCAACTTTGTCCTCAATGCAAGAAAAGTAAAGGAAGAAAACAAACAAGTATTCTTTTCCTTTTAATTTCTTTTCAAGATGAGAAGAAAACAAAATCCTATACTAAGATATTTTTCTTTTTCAAATATAAAATGTAAACAATGCAATGTAACATGAAAATGCAACCAAGAAGCTTCTTTTTTTTTGCAAAATGAATGCAAGGGAAAGGGACGAGAAAAAAGTCTACACTTATCTCCAATTTTTTGAAAACAAATTATATGCTTGTGAGATGAAAACAACAAAACAATTATATATATTTTTTAATTTTCAAAGAATACCAAGAGAGAATGAGAACAACCAAGAGACTGACTCAGGTCCTAAACCACTACCAGAAAGAAGGGATTCACCAGAATCCAAAAGAGAACCTAAATCTTAAAATCACACCTTCAACCTTGATAAAAGACAGAAAGAGACAAACAAAACTATACAAGAGGATTTCTTTAAAATTTTATAAACAATCTAAGACTTAAATCTTGTCCAATAATAGTTAACAGAGGTCTCTGGAACTGAGGACTTGAGAAACAAAAAATTTCCCTTGGAGAAATGATTTTTTTTAAAACTCTTTAAAAGAATAGGCATGCATGTCGTTAACAATCAGTCTGTGTATGTATGTGGATTGTGTTAAAATCATAGAGTGTGTGTACACGATTTGGGTATAGGCCAGGGCGCGTATATGACTGAAAAAACCCAAAAAGAGATCAAACTCATAGTAACCTCCCAAATCAGGAAAACTAGAAAACACCTAGAAGATGACCAGAGACTCTCACATACTCCAAAATCACAGAAACAACAACAACAACAAAAAAAATAAATAGGAAATCAAACCAAAAAGAAACTCCTAACAAGACCCTAGAGAGATTCCCCAGTGGAGCCATCAATTCTGCTATGGGGAAAAATCCCCCTAATGAAGGTCTAGTGACTAGGCAAAGAAATTACACCTTAAAAGACATAATTACTCCTATTCCACCCAAATATAACAATACTTAATGAAAATTAAGGAAAGGGAGAGTAAATCAAAGTATTCACCTTAAGTCCTTTCGTTTGTAGTAGATCCTTCCTCTCATTGTTCTCTCCTAGATTGAAGGCCTCTTACCAATGTTGGCATGGAACAATTTCAAAGAGAAATATATAACAACATATGCATAATCACCAAGATCATTTAAAGGTATAGATATTCATAAAATTAATTTATAAAATAAACTTGAAGACACATAGATTTGGGACAAGAAAATTATCTTTTATTGAAAACAAAATGATAAGATACAACCTTAATCTTGCTGACACTGCTCCATGAACTTCGCCTCGCTTCTTCTAATTAGAATCCAAGTGCACCATTCCAAAAGTGATATTCTTACAACCAACATGCCAATATAAGGAAATGGATGGATTGCATAAGAAGAATAAATGATTGGGAATGTTGAGGACAAAAACTCAAAACATGATGCAAGACTTGGAATGAGAGGGAGAGAAATTTTGGCAGATTTCAGTTGCATATTCTTTCATATCTTCAAATGACCCCCCTAGGGACCTTTTTATATGGATAAATTATGGTCATTTGGTTGTGAGAACGGATATAGGAGGTAAGAATGGTTATGCAACCCAAAATATCTCGTAATCCATGTCGGAGAGCATGAAATTTTTAATTTTTTGCAACTTTTGAGAGTATACGCACGTTGTTAGGTATTTAGGTTGCATATGTACACGCTCTGCATATGTATTAGGGTGCATACACCATGAAAAAATATGTTTTTAAGAAGGAAACTCAGCAAAATGGATTTGCAAGTGTGTATATGGATGAGCCATGGCCAATAATGAATAGTGGCGGCATTTTGAACTATAACAACAATCACAACAAGCTCCCTTGTAGGAAATAACATAATAAAGTTTCATCTCATCTTTCTCTAGGATCTCCTTGGATTCACCCTCCATGACAATGTTCAAGACCTACAAGACTCCAACAAATGGGTTTTCTACCTTCTACAAAGAATTCAACTTTTGTTTCAAGGGACAATTATTTGCATAGTGCTCCTTGGCACAAATCCAAAATGAAATCAATTTCTTCTCTTTCTCCACGTCTGTTTGCTTGACATAGTCTTTGTTATCCTTGGACATATTCATCTTTCCTTTGTCCATTCTCTTCCCCCTCCCTTGTTGTTGCTTCTCACTTTGGGCATCCTCATTGTTCCTAGGGCCTATTTTAGGATCACCCTGAAAGTCCAACGGTTTATCCATTGCAATGATCGCTACTACAAGAATTTGCATATTTTTTCGTTGCAGCTCACTCTTCACCCACAATTGCAGACCATTCATGAAGTCAAAATTCTGTCTGTTTCCAACGTTTCTTTGATCTCCAACATGAGCCCCATGAACTCCTTGATGTAGGATTGGATATTACTATTTTTCTTGAGAGCCAACAAATGATTTATTGTGATCCATGCTTGGTTCCCCAAACTAAACTATGCCTTCAAGGTCACCTTCATCTTTGCCTAGTTTTCGATCTTCTTAATGATTCTCACAGTTTCTAAGTATTCCACTCGGTTCCTCCACCATAACTTAGTGGTTCCTATCAAGAACATTATTGCAACGTTCACCTTGGATTCATTTGAACTTTCATTCAACTACTCCAAGTACTGCTCAATGTCCCAAAAACTATTTCCCAAAAACTATTTCCCAACAACTTAGCATTGTGAGTACCATTATATGGATTGGGTTACTTTATATTTATCCTCATCGACATGACAACATAGCTTTTTTTGTTATCCAAAGCTCATTTAAAAAATGTGATGGTGTCATCTTGGTCCTTTAACCTCTATGTGAATTCTACAAGTGCACCCTTTGCTGCCTTGAGTCTATATTGAATCTCATTGGTCAAGGTATCATTCATCACATCTTTCATTGTCTGAAATTCTCAAACAATTTCATTAAACCCATGCTTCATCTTGTCCATCTCATCCTCCATGTAGTCAACCTTCTCACAATGCTCGCACATTACATATGTCATTTGCTCGACAATCCTCTCCACGATAACGAGTCAATCCTTCATTTTTCTAGTCTTAGGATCCCTCTCGATGTCATTTCCATATGCATGTAACCCTTTCATGGATGGCCCTCCAAGTATCTTCACTTACTTTAAAAATGACCCAAGAATTTGTCTCAAGAATTCAAAATTTTGCGATCAACTTTGTGTTCGGGTCTGTGATAGTCTTGCATTCGTCTACCTTACCCGAGTGCTCAGTTCTCCCTTAAAACTATGCACTTTGTTGGGCACATCAACCACACTGAGAGGGGGGCTAAATCAATGTAGGGATTTTTTCACTTCTTTAAAAATCATCTTAGTTAGCAATCACCATTTACTCATTATTCATTACTTTCATTTATATGTAAACATATTTTAGTAGCAAACATCATCAATAAACCATCACCATAAATAACACAAGGAACACAAGATATATGTATAAGTTTCTTTTGTATTACGAACTACAATCCTTCGAGTTTATCAACAACAACTAAAAAGAGAAATAACTCCACAAGGGCACCAAATCTCAATGCAAGACTCAATGTGTAGATCTCAGCACCAATTAGGATGTGAGAAATCCAATCCTCATGTATAAGACCTTGCTTATGGACATAACCAAATCTTCCAATAGGTATGCGACTTGTCAATAGTGAAACATGCTTATGTACATGCCCTTCCTATAATTTAGCACATGTATGTACATGATCTTCCTTCTGTCAGCCTACGTACACCTTTGGAAACTAGGGTTTCTGAAACTTCAACCTTCTGGCCCTTTAGACCTTATGCCTCTATCACATCCACTTGTGACATGTCACTGCAATATTCCTGTCACTCCCCAATCTGTACCATAAAAAATAAAAAACATATATATACCATCCAACAACCTATGCATTCTCCTCATGCATACACAATCACAGATCATGGATATCTCTCAAACATTACAGAACTAAACTACTCAACCAACCAACTGTTGGAATACTGAGAGGGGGGGTGAATCAATATTACCCCTTCTTTACAATTAATAGTTACTTTTTATATTTTATTGATCACCACAATAAATCAACAATGAATTGTATGCAAAATCAATTATATAAATATATTTAACATCAATTACAAGGTTTTACAAAGAATAGTGAAGGACACCAATCCTCTTTAGAGAACCAACACTAGAGGACATAGATCCCCTTCTTCACGGAACCAACCCTAGGAAGAACCAACTCCCTCGTCTTTAGGGTACCAACCTTAGGAAGCACCAACTCCATTTTATTTAGGGCACCAACCCTAGGAAGATCCAACTCCCTTATCTTTTACAATTTGCTTAGTAAGGATATGAATCCTTCCATGCTCCTCCCTTCCACCCTCACTTCATAATAACTAGCAGTTCTTCTTCTTGGACTTTACTTATGTTTTGATCTTCTTATCTGGACTACAGAGACACTTTCTTCTCACCACTCTTTCTCTTTTATATACTCTTCCGACTGGTGTGAGCTATGAAACATTGTGTCCCTTTGGTTGGACCATCTCACCTCTTCATTAACAATAATCTTGTTTGTTTTTCTTTATTCAAATATTATCGAGAAGCCTTTTCAATTTAATGAAAATTATTTTCATTAATCAATCAGAGGTATGGATCGATTTCATTAATTGATCACAGGTATGGATCAATTTCATTTAACTTAATTTCATGTCTCTGCAAATATTATAGAAATCAAATTCTGTAGAGGCGCTTCCTTCAAACCATTTACATATGACCATAGGTGCAGGACCACAGGCTTATTAATTTAAGCATTTCCTCTTCTTTCACCCTTTCTTTCTTTATTTCATATGACCACAGGTGCTGAACATGTGCTAAGACAAGCGAGTTCTTGATCATTTATCAAAATCAACAATCATGTTTTAATGTCACAGTGAGATGGACGGCTCTCATTTACTTCAGAACTTCGACTATTCGTGGCTCCTGAATTCTAGAGTAGCAAATCCTTCAAAGTGATTACCTACTGAATAAGTCATAAAGTGGTGGTGACCACTTGTTGTCGGTTAACACCTCCACTTACGTTATCCTTCCACTACGCTTGATCATCGGTTGAGAATGCTCTCGAAGTAGATCAATAATTAGCATTGACCTCGGCCTTCGACACTTCGGGTGTTTCTCCTTCACATTCCTTCAATATTCTGAAGTTCATTTCGTCGAAGTAGATCAAACGATTGGATTTTATTTGCATGATGAACGATTCTCGTTCATTTTGGAACTTCAGGACTTCGGGTATTTGTTGGTGGTGAAACTCCTGGAGTGACGTAAATTGATGACATCACTTGTTGATGTGGCACTGATTGAGTAGCTTCCACATGTCACTTAGATTCATGACTTACATATACATGAAATTCCAACTACACTTTTACACTTTTCATCATCTAATTGTGCCACGTGTCCTTGCTGGAGTGGATCTCCTCATGTGGAACATGTTCTTCTCCTGGATCTAATGGTTGTCCTAACTCCTGAAATGTATCTCAGATCAAAAGCTAAGAATGAATTTGGAACTTCATCCTTTGGGTGAACTCATATGTTTTGAATCCTTTTTCGTCGAAGTGTTCAGCATCGAATTTGACCACTATTCTGATCTAACGACCATCATGTATGGTCAATATCCGATGGTCCTCATTCACTTTGGGACTTTGAGGCTCCAGCCTGCGTCTTTTCTTATCCTATCCTTCTACTTTCCTTGATCCAATGGTTGGGAATGATCTCAGAGAAGATCAATGATCAAGGATGATTGTGGGGTCCTCAACTAGCACGACGTTTAAAACTATCGTCGAGTTTTGCAATGGAAATTGCTCATTTCGTAGTGAAACTGATTCTAACCGTAGATCTATTGGCGGGTGACCATCGATGGTTGGTGTGGATTGCGGAACCTGTTGACGAGCGAAATTGACTTCTCGCCAACTGGAAGAGTGGATCTGGTCCGGGGTTGTCTAAATAACCCAAGCCGTTTGGGATGACCAACCTTGACGGGTTTAGCGGCTCCATTAGCCGATCTAAGTCCTAAGAAAACAAAAGAAAACTACACTAAGGAACTAATCTAAATAAAAACAACAATTAAAGAAAACTAATAAACTAATCTAAATTACATATATACAATCTATTACCCAAACTATACAGCTATAATTCTATAAAATTAAATGTTCAATTATCAACAGAATTAGATATAACTACAAATGTACAATATTTATAGATTACAGATTTAAATGAAACCTGCAAAAATCATTTGTAAATTGTCCTAAGATAGGAAAACTATTGTTTTTGGATCTTTTATAATTTTATGAGAAGGAAATTAAATAAAAACTATCTAAGCCAAGCAACTAAAATAATAACTCTAACTATAAATCTGAACTATATATAAAACTACTTAATGAACTCTAATAAATTAACTATTAAATAACAAATAGCAAACTGACCTGAAGTAACGCTTCAGGTTTGTCCTGTATGCAATAGTTGATTTAGCTGTTTGGTGGGAGGAAACCCGCACCAGATTCTCCATGAGCTTCTCATAAACAAGAAGTAGTTGTGCTCTTCAAATATAAATGACAGGACAAAAAAGACATAAAAAATTACAACAATCTTATAATTTACAAATCATCACATTTAGATAAATCTTTGTGCAAAGATTTGTACAAAATGATTCAATTAACGAAGAAGAGAAATCTTAAATTCACTGCATTGAAACAGAGTAATTGTTGTATTTTTAAAATAAGAGAAATCATATATGGATGACACATAAACCTAATCACATCAACCTACAATGAATTACCATAGCTAAAGTAGTCGATAATTAATTGCAAACATATATGAATAAAACTTGAAATAAAAGTTTGATATATTGAAAGCTAAAGCTGTTACAAGACATCAACTTTCATCCCAGTCTGTATTATAAATCCATAGTCTGGTTCTCCCAACAGTGATGATGATCCATCCATTACAAAAAATAACAAGTATTTAAAGACCTCCCATAGGGTAAAACATCCCTGTGGGAATTATCAAAGCAGTTTACAAGAAATCTGGGAATAATCTCCCAAGTCCCTATTTTTTGCCTATGACTAGCAACTAAAAACTATATCTAAACTGTTACAGCATGTCCAATTTGTCAATGAAATTCATAGGTACATAAGTTTAGATAATGTTTTATTGATAAAATTGACAAAAATCTAATTTTTAAGACTAGCTACAGAATCTTGCGATTCTGTAGCTGGTCTAATTTGAGCACAGAATCGTTTTAAAATCAATCCAAAACTTAACAGAATTATATTCGACTAATTAAACCAAAACTAATTCCAAACAAAGYGAATCATTCATACCACAACATATCAAAACTTGTATGCAAATTGAAACAAATGAAATCGTAATTGAATTAACCAATTGATAACAGGATATGTGGGATTTGTCAAACAACTTTTATTACCAATTCGGAACATACATAATTGATTGATAGTTGGGGAACCAACGAAATCATCTCTTGAACCAATTTCAAACAGACTATAATCGATTTAGCCAAGTCCTCCATACAAATTCGATAGAAACAAAATATGTCACTCCGATCTTAACATAATTGTTTTTCAAAATCAAAACTAACAAAGCAGTATCAAATCTATCTTCGATACCAATCCAACTCATACAAGTAATTATGCTAACTCAAGGCACGCAACAATCGTTTTCAAATCAAATCAAAAAAGGAACGAATCGAAACAGTTTGGGCCCAACAAAATCATTATGCAAAACTGTATCAATCGCCACAGGATTTTAGCAAATCAATCTTTTATACAGGTCGAATGCAATCATAATCCAAACGAGAATATTTATTCAAACTAAAAAGAATCATTTTTGGTAAATCAAAGTCGACAGGATTGTTTTGAATTAATTAAAAACAAACAAAACTAATTGAAAGCAAACCAAACAGAATCACAAACAACCCAATCGCATAACCAAATCATAGCTATATTTAATTTTATCAAAATGAATCTACAGTACATGATTCACAACGAAATCATTTTTAGTGATCCGAGTATAACATAACCTTTTTGAATCTATTAAACAAACAGAGCTAATTGAAAACAATTCCAATCAGTTAAATTAATTCAAGCAAACTCACCAAGCAAAATCGATGTCAAAACACATACCTGGGCAACTCGATCATGATAATTTTGAATTGACAAAGGTCGTTTCTACTTCGACATTCCTAAAGACAATCAAACCAGTGGTCTTTTGTTTCTTCTCATTGTCTTGTAGCCTGTCGTTCTCCTTTGAAAGGATTGTCACTCGTTCCTCTAACGTTTTGATCTTTGATTGCAACAGGGGAACGTCGGTGTAATAATGCTCTAGCCAAGCATTGCATTGGGTACATGGTAATTGATTGGGCTTCGGCATCACAAGCGAGGGTTTGTTCAAATTACCAGGAGTTTCATTGTGCAACTTAATTTCCAGGTAGTTTGGGTCATTTTTGAGGCACAGAGGTAAGTTAGAGACATAGTCATAGGGTTCCATCAAGCATAAGCCATGAGAATAGGGATACTCCTCAGTCAGGAATCGTTCAATTTCGGAGTCTAAGTCCTCGCTCAGGACGATAGGTTTCTGGTCAACGTTTTGCTTGGATTTGTTCCTAGCACATCTCGATATCCATCGAGCGTTTTTCTTCCCCTTACTGTTGACAGTAATGTCACTTCTACCTTTCTTCCTCACAGGCTTCTTTATGGCCTCAGTCTTGTCTTTAGTACATGGGTTGGCTATGGTATCAGGTAGGTCAATGTCAGGGAAATCTGAGGGTTTGACAGGGGGTAGAAGGATATGAAATGGCACGACTGGCCCAACCATAGTTTCCGTAACCACAACTTTGTCCACTTGGACAGACTCGGGGGTGGAAAATCCATTCCTAGATAGGAAGGCTTGCCAACTATCACCATGAAGGCTCAAATGGTGGATGATATTAACTTTGATCAAGCCGTAATGAAAAAGGATGCTATTAGCCTTCTCACGCTTGAATATTTTAGACATCTTGTAAATACTAAGAAAGAAGTAATGTGGCATATTCAGAGGGTAACCTATAAAATTCATCAATAACTGGAGATGATATAGAAATACCAATCCATAACGACCTTCACAGGTCACAAACTGTTTAACAATTTCCAAAATATCGTGCCACCTGGGTTTGAGGGTAGTGATAGGCATACCTCTATCACAGGAAACAATCTTCCTTGACGTGAAAAGGAGAGGCCACGACACCTCATCTACTTTGGAATTTTTAAACCACCCTTGCCCTGTCGCTGGTAGTCCTGTAGCTGAACTCATGAATTCTTCATTCATCTCGAGCTGTACATCTCCGACCTTAGCCCTGCATCCGTTGAAGGTGAGGGCGAATTGTTGGGCAACCGAAAGGTTGAAACCCTCAAACCTTTGGATAAACACCATCCAACCACCATTTTCTAAATCCTTACGGGCATTACCGAATAGAAACAAAGTTTGGCTACCATTTGGCTCTATGCGCACCACCGGTGCCATAGATAGGAGCACATTGTGAGTCGGGTGCACGGGCAAGGGTTTGGTCAGGGTATTCACAGGATCAAAACACTCACAGGCTTACCCGAAAACAACAGAGTTAACCCGGGATAGGGGGAAAGGCATTAATGCTTGAGTGTGCGAAGGTGATGGAGCTAGATCAGCCCATGCAAAACAGTCATTTCCCATAGTACAATCGACGACGCATATAGTGATTCAAATCACTATTGCATATGTCAAAAACTATGCCATTCAAACAATTAATGAAATATATGGTAAGTCAACCAAACATTTGCGCAAGCAATAAGTTTTAGCATAGTTTTAAGACCAAAACAATGATTCAAAATCAACACTAAAGGTTCGATCATATCAAATATGTGGTGTATGAAATGATTACACCAAGGGTCTAACCACAACGTCAATGTGTTTTCATGAAACCAATGTGTCAAGGAAATCGATGAAAGACTATAGAACATCAATACCACCAATGTATCAAAAACTCGATCATAAGAATATCATCACAGTCTTATAAAAACGAAGTCATATTAACAATTAAAGAATGCCAAATGAGTAAATATCTTGGAGCCTTGCCAACTGTGCGGCTATAATTAAATTGGAAACGCAATGAACACATAGACAAGAGTGACCATAATAATCCAGTGACAATTTTAATGTGACTTCGAAATTAAATTTTTCACGCTTGTAGTCGTGAAAACAAGAACAAGGGCAGGTGTGCAAATGCACGAAATAATAGTGGCGTTTTTTTTTGAAAGATTGCGATGAAGATCAAGGGTTCCAAAACACTTGGGTAGGCAGCTTATTAGGATAGTATAAAAATGCGAATTGGCTTCCAACAAAACCGTAAATTTCACGTGGTTTATCCTATCGCCCAAACTCCTCAATTGAAGTTGTGTGATTTTTGGTGGATCAACCACAGTCGTTGATCTTTGAATCGATGAGATCTTATGGTCTAGACTAATTGCGGGATTGGAAATAACGTGTTGTTTAATTCTCCTTTCACGCTCCATAATCAATCCCTGCCCTTGATCTGGTGCTTGTGTATCCAATGGTCATGACTTGATTTTATCGTTGACCATTCCTCCAACGATCCTTCTCTTGTAATCTGATGGTCTAGACTAATTGCAGGATTGGAATTAATGTGTTGTTTAATTATCCCTTCGCACTCTGCAATCAACCCATGCCCTTGATCTGGCGCTTTCGTATCCAACAGTCACAACTTGATCTAATCATTTTTATGCAATTCACTTTCCCTTCTAAGATTCATGTGCATCATCTCTTGTGACATTCTGATCTTCAATCGCTAACCCTCCTGGGCTCTTAATTTGTCAGTCCTTCTGTACATGGATTTTATACTCTTTGTTCATACCAACTCATAATTATAATGTAATTACATCGATTGTTGACATCAATGACAATATGTCCAACAATCTCCCCCTTTGTCATTAAGGGAAAAACTCTAACTTCATACACAAACTCCCCCTGTGATGATGCTTTTCTCTATGAAGTTATTCTCCCCCTTTGACATCAATGACAAAGGGTTTCTCCCCCTATGATTAATATATGTCTTTTTTTATGTTGTTGACCATAATCTGAACTCGGGTAACTCCCCATGTCAATCTTCTCTCTCTGCTTCTAACTTCTCTTCCCCTTTGTTTCTAAAAAGGGTAGTTCTTCCTGACAAGATCTCTTCCCTTATCATCTTTACAGGATGCCATGTATACCACTATATACATCCTACTTTTTCTGCTACGGATACTATTGTCATATTGGAATACTGAGCAACTAAATCTTTATACTTTTAAAACGACCTTTTGACATGTCCATTGCTTCTCTAACCAGATGTATCCATCTTTATCCAAGATGCTTATTTACTGTACACTACTTCTTAAAGTCATCCGAGAGACTTTATACTTTGCTTGCCATATGACTTATCTTGTTGATAGAATGTAATTTATTCAACTAGAATTGATCTAGTTATCCAACCAACTTAGGCACGCATCGACCAGCCAATATATCTTTAAGATTTTCTCTGTCACAACCACTGTATCTGAAATTTCAGTTTCCATTCTTTTCATTTTTAGACTTGTACTTAGTCTATCCTCATCAACACCTCACTGTTGCAAAATTTTCCATTCATTCTATTTCTTGTTCACATAGTAACTTCCATTTAGGTTTTTTCCACTTATAACCATTCTGAGACCAATACATAACCTATATTGTTCCTAGGCGGATGAAGACCTACAATAAACTATGTCATATCCTACCTAGAGTGATATCATCAAATCATGATGATTTTGATGATCATATTCATTTTTATGTGCTTCAATGCTCATAGGAGCATCAACATGAATGATTTTTAAGTCTTCCCTAATTTCTCCTTCCCTTCTTTGTTTTTAACTTTTCTTTGAGAAGGAGTTTCAGTGGACCATAAAAATAGGATTGAAAAAATTCGGAAATAATCATCACTCAATTATTCTGGTTGTTCTATTATTGAAGATTCATCATCAACATCACTATTATGTGCACCAGAAACTTCTTTATCCTTGTTTTGAGAATATTCCTCCATTAATTTCCATTTGTTGGGTAATGGATAATCTTCGTGTATGACATTATCAAGTTTTGGAGTTGTGTCAGATTTTTCTTTAAGAGTTTTCATGTCTTGAGTTTGATCTACTTTATATGCATAGCTTTGATTATTATATTCCTTATTAGAAGTTTTACCCACCAATCTCCTATTATTAACTTCATCAATTTTAGGAGAAATATTTCCATCATCTTTCTTGTTTGTTACTTCAAATTTTCTTTTTCATGTCTTCTTATTTTGTTTGTTAGGGTTTCCTAGTTTTAGGGATTGCATTGGTAATCTACATTCTTTGGTTTTATGACCATAGTTACATTTTTTACATTCAATATTGAAGTTTTGCAAAGGAGTAAATGAGTTGTAGTTTCTCTTCTCTGTATTGTAACTATTCTTATATCTTTGGAAATTTTTGTTATTGTATTGTCCATAGTATTTGTAGTGTACTGCCTTGTGTCTAAAATTATTGCAAGAGTAACAATATCCAATGAATAGATATTTATTAGGGGGATTCCTTCTGGTGATTGTATTATTCCTATCATTTTTTACTTTAGTAGGGAATGTTGATTTCTGCTTATGTGAAACAGTGTTCAATGCTATCATATTTTCCTTATTATCTTCTCTTCTTAAGGATCCCTTTAGAGCATATGCATAACTAATTGGTCTTTTGAAAAATCCTTGTGATGTAGAAGTTAAGTCTTGGGTGTATCCCAAACTAGTCTTGTTGTTTGGTGACCTTTGACTAATGAGAATTTCATCCAAGATATATGAACTATTTCCAAAGTTTGATCTTTTTTTTTCTTTCTCAAGTTCACTTTTTAGCAGCTTAATCTCAACTTCTAGTTTCTCACATGCTTTTTTTTATCACTAAGTTGTTTTAAAATGATTTCTTTAGTTTTATTAGCTTCCATGAGCTGGTACTTCAAATCACTGATGGTTTGTTCTGACTCCTTGAGGGTTTTGGAAACTTACCTCTCTCTTGATTTAGTATCTTCTTTAATCTCTAGAAGCTCTCTTCTTAGTACCCTGTTTTTTTGTTTAGTTTTTCCTAGTTCTTCAATTACACTAAGGATTTATTCTTCGAACTTCCCTTATTTTTCATCTTATGAATATTTATCATCTTGAGTTTTCATTCCCATAAACAAAATCTCTAAATATTCATCTTCACTGATGTATGAAGAGTTGATATCTTCTTTAGAGTAGAAGTTTTTCTTTATCCTATAAAATTTCTTCTTGTATTGGTTTTCCTGGTTGTGAACTTCTTCATCATTTTCCTCTTGTATGGGATAGGGAAATGTTTTAGCAAAGTGTCCAATTTTTCCATAGTTGAAACATTTGAAAGGTTCCTTTCCTTTATATTTTCCAAATCCTTTCTGGAGTTTGTTTATAAAGTTGGCCTCTTCTACATATGATATATCTCATAACTTATCATTGGTTTTTTTCTCCTGCCTCATCTTTGTCTTAGATGCTTTAAAGGTTGTTTCATCTTTTGTTGATTTATCATTCCCTGATCTCATTTCATATGCTGTAAAAAATCCATGAAGTTGATCAATTGTGAGTGTGTTTAGATAAGATCTATATTCAATTGTATAAATATTTGCATCATATCTCATAGGTAATGACCTTAGTATTTTTTTCACAATAGGTTTATCTGTAATTTATTCTCCTGCCGCTCTGATTGAGTTAACTACTTCATCTACCCTATGAAAGTACTCAACAATATTTTCTTCTTATTTCACTTTCATATTTTCAAACTGAGTTTTATAGGTTTGTAGTTTGGCTTCCTTGATTTTTTCATCCCCTTCATATAAAACCTCCAACTTGTCCCAAATTTCTTTAGATGATTTACATTGCATAACCTAGTATCTTTTTCACAATATGTTTATCTGTAATTTATTCTCTTGCTGCTTTGATTGAGTTAACTACTTCATCTACCCTATGAAAGTACTCAACAATATTTTCTTCTTCTTTCATTTTTCATATTTTCAAACTAAGTTCTATAGGTTTGTAGTTTGGCTTCCTTGACTTTTTCATCTCCTTCATATACAACCTCCAACTTGTCCTAGATTTCTTTGGCTGATTTACAATGCATAAACTTCACACATATAGCATTATTCAACCCTCCTAGAATTCCATTAACTGCTCTTGAGTTGTCATTACATATTTTCTTTCCTACAACGTCTTTGGGTGGAGAAGTTGGTGCAGTGTAACCATCTACAATAAATTTCTAGATATCAAAACCAAGAGCCAACAAGAAGTTTTTCATTCTTATTTTCCATAGAGAATAGCCTCCTCCATTGAAAAATGGTGCTTTATTGTTAGACATTCCCTCTTGTTGATCCAACTTTAGGATCTACCTTCGAGTTGTTAGACTGTGTTGAAGGCACCTGCTCTGATACCAATTGTTGGAATACTGAGAGGGGGGGATGAATCAGTATTACCCCTTCTTTACAATTAACAAATAGTTTTTATATTTTATTTATCACCACAATAAATCAACAATGAATTGTATGAAAAATCAATTATATAAATACATTTAACATCAATTACAAGATTTTATAAATAATAGTGAAGGACACCAATCCTCTCTAGAGCACCAACTCTAGGAGACATAGATCCCCTTCTTCAGGGCACCAACCCTAGGAAGCACCAACTCCCTCGTCTTTAGGGAACCAACTCCCTTGTATTTAGGGCACCAACCCTAGGAAGGTCCAACTCCCTTCTCTTTTACAATTTGCTTAGTAAGGATATGAATCCTTCCATGCTCCTCCCTTCCACCCTCACTTCATAAGAACCAACAGTTATTCTTCTTGGACTCTGCTTCTTTTTTGATCTTCTTATCTAGACTGTAGAGACACTTTCTTCTCACCACTCTTTCTCATTTATATACTCTTCCAACTGGTGTGAGCTATGAAACATTGTGTCCCTTTGTTTGGACCATCTCACCTCTTCATTAACAATAATCTCATTTGTTTTTCTTTATTCAAATATTATCGAGAAGCCTTTTCAATTTAATGAAAATGCTTTTCCTTAATTGATCACAGGTATGGATCGATTTCATTTAAATTAATTTCATATCTCTGCAAATATTGCAGAAAACAAATTCCATAGAGGCTCTTCCTTCAAACCATTTACATATGATCATAGGTGCAGTACCACGGGCTTATTAATTTAAGTGTTGCCTCTTATTTTGTCCTTTGTTTCTTTATTCCATACGACTGCAGGTGGTGACTAGGCACTAATCCAAGTGAGTTCTTGATCACTTATAAAATTCAATGATCACGTTTTAATGTCACGATGAGATGGACGGTTCTCATTTACTTTGGAACTTCAGCTATTTGTGCCTCCTGAATTATGGAGTAGCAATTTCTCAGGAGTGATTACCTACTAAATAAGTCATAAAGCGGTGGTGACTGATTGATGTCGGTTAACACCTCCACTTACATTATCCTTCCACTACACTTGATCATTGATTGAGAACACTCCCAAAGTATATCAATGATTACTGTTGACTTCAACCTTCCACGCTTAGGGTGATTTCTCCTTCATAGTGCTTCAATATTCCATAGTTCATTTCTCCGAAGTAGATCGGACGGTTGGATTTTATTTGCAAGATGAACAGTTCTCATTCATTTTGGAACTTCGGGACTTCGGGTATTTGCTGGTGGTGAAACTCCCAAAGTACAAACTTCCAGAGTGACATAACTTGCTGACGTCACTTGTTGATGTGGAACTGAGTGAGTGGTTTCCACATGTCACTTAGATTTGTGACTTATGCATACCTGAAATTCCAACTGCACTTTGACACTTGTCATCATTTGATTGCACCACATGTCCTTGCTGATGTGGATCTCCTCATGTGTCACATGTTCTTCTCCTGGATATAACGGTTTTTCTAACTCCCAAAATGTATCTTAGATCGATGGTTGAGAGTGACTTCGGAACTTCAGCCTTCAGGTGAACTCATATGTTATGAATCCCTTTTCACTGAAGTGGTCAGTGCCGAGGTTGACCACTATTATGATCCAATGACCATCATGTATTGTCTAGATACGATGGTCCTCATTCACTTCGGGACTTCAGGGCTCCGAACTTCATCTTTGCTTATCCTATCCTTCTACTTGCCTTGATTTGACGGTCGGGAATGCTCTCAGAGTAGATCAATGATCAGGGTTGATTGCGGGGTCCTCAATTAGCATGACGTTTAAAACTATTGTCGAGTTCTGCAATGGAAATTTCTTGTTTGGTAGTGGAACTGGTGCCAACCGTAGATCTATTGGCGGGTGACCATCGAAGGTTGGTGTGGATTGTGGAAATGTAAATTGCGCGTGGTTTATCTCATCACCCAAACTCCACAATTGAAGTTGTGTGATTGTTGGTGGATCAACCAGAGTTGTCAATCTTTAAATCGATGAGATTTGACGATCTAGACTAATTACGGGATTGGAAATAACGTGTTGTTTAATTCTCCCTTTGTGCTCCACAATAAATCCTTTCCCTTGATCTAGTTCTTGCATATCCAACATTCATAACTTGATCTTATCATTGACCAGTCCTCCAATAGTCCTTCTCTTTTAATATGATGGTCTAGACTAATTGTGGGATTGGAATTAATTCATTGTTTAATTTTCCCTTCGCACTCTACATTCAATCCCGATCTGGCGCTTCCGTATCCAATGGTCACAACTTGATCTGATCGTGTTTCTGCAATGTGCTTTCCCTTCTGAGCTTCATGTGCATCATCTCTTCCGAGCTTCTGATCTTCAGTCGCTAACCCTCCTGAGATCTTAATCTGTTAGTCCTTTTATACATGGATTTTATGTTCTTTGTTCATACCAACTCATCATTATAATGTAATGACATCGTCTATTGACATCAATGACAATATGTCCAACACCAACTATCATATTCATAAATCAATACTACCATACAAAGAATGCCTCAAGCATTCACCATACCATGAGCAAGTATAAACATCAAGACAATATTTACCCATACCAGAACCTCCATAGTAGATCTGAACATGTAGAATGTTGATATGGAACTTGATTCGGAATTTAGGAACCTGACACCATAACTTACTCAAATTTTCATGTCATTCTCAATTGTACGCACCCTTCTCTCCTTCATATCGCATATGTACGTGCCTTGGATCACTGCAGCCCACATACCACTTCATAAAACTAGGGTTTCTGAACCTCCAAAACTTCTGTTGTCAAAACCTTAGACTTATGGAACTTTTGATGCATCCATGAGTACTTGCAATGAATCTTTTGCCATAATAGATCTTCAATATGCTCAATATATTCACACCCATAAGAGATCCTTTCTCTCTTATTTATACATCTCTAAGTATTTTCCTCTAGGGCTTATCATCTAACCAACTTCCTTCTTTTTGGGGCTGACCCACTTCTAACCATGTGTCCACTTATAACTACTTTCTCCACAAATAGTAACTTCTCCACTTATAGTTGCAACTAATTTATTTTTAATTTCTTTCTTGTTGCAGCCACTTAACCCATCATTAACCACTTTGACTAGTCAACTTTCTTCTAGGAGCTTCTAGAATAATTTGACTTCTTTGATCTTCTAGGGGCTTCTAGACAACACATGAGGGTTCTCCAAATTCACATGGCCATAAATCTCTAAGCGTGAGGAGTTATGTGACAGTCTACATATCACCAGAAATGGCATGACAATCATGATCCATCTAGAATAGTATTATTGACAAAGTCATTGATATTCATTACATTATTCTTTAAAGAAAATTGGGTTCCCTAACCATACTACTAGGATGACTCTACCACTTAACCATTTGGACCTCACAAAGTGTCTTCTCGGATTTCACCATAAGGGGACCAATTTGAAGTTCATCCATTTGGTACTTCCTATCAACCATGATAAGATAACAATGATTAACCTTTACATCAACCCATCTGTACATCAATCCATATGGAACATTAACCCATGACAACACATCACTTTGACACTTCATGAAATTATCCCTCAGACATCAATTACAT
>ML815259.1:17878-28173 GCA_009831015.1 Picea engelmannii | reverse complement strand
TGATTCATGGTTTTGGTTTTCATGCTTTCATTATTCTGTTATGAATATTGATTTTATTATTGAATGTAAGATTGCTTCATTGGTGAGAGCTCTCATATGTTGTTATGCCATTCAACTCTTCACATGTTACACTTTCTTTTCCTTCATGTAGTTCTCCATTTCTAGATTAATTTCCTTCACGTAATTTCTCATTCCTAGATTAATTTCATTTACGCAACTAGATTAATTCAATTCCATGTCGTGTGTTAGATTAATGATTCTATTTCAGTCGTGTGTTAGATTAATGATTTTATTTCAGTCGTGTGTTAGATTAATGATTCAATTTCCGTTGTAGCTTAAACATTAGATTAGATTAGTTCCGCTTCAATCTTGCATATATTTTGCATGTGGTTCGTCAGTTTACGAACCCCGGGTTGACAAATTAGATAGTTGGGCAAGTACTACAACTCAATTAATACAACATTATTTTTGCCCAATATAACAATTGTCGTTCCCTTGTCACGATTGTTGTTCTTTTTTCTATTCATTTGAATAGAACGATTGTTGTTCCTTTTGTTACAATTTCTGTCCCTTTGCAGGGGTTGCATCTCTAGAGGACGGGTATTGAAAACGAAAGGTAAGAACCTACATAGGCGACAAGTAAAATGCTTGTGCCAGTGCCTACCTTTGGATGATGCATAGAGGTTATATTTTAGGACATATTTAGAGCCCAACATGTAGCTGGTTGGTTGAGTAGTTCAATTCTGTTTTGTTTGAGAGATATCCATGATCCATGATTGTGTATGCATGAGGAGAATGCATAGGTTGTTGGATGTTATAGATATGTTTTTGATTGGTTATGGTACAAATTGGACAGTGACATGCAGATTGCATTGACAAGTCACAAGTGGATTTGATAGATGAAAAAAGGGTCTAAAGGGACAAAAGGTTGAAGTTTCATAAACCCTAGTTTCTTAAGGTGTACACAGGATGAAAAAAGGAAGATCATGTACACATGCGTGTTGCATTATAGGAAGGGAACATACATACATGTGTTACACTATTGATAGGTCGCGTAACTATTGGAAAATTTGGTTATGTCCACAAGCATGGTCTTGTACATGAGGATTGGATTTATCACATCCCATTTGGTGCTGAGATCTGCAAGCTAAGTCTTGCATTGAGAGTTGGTGCTCTTGTGGAGTTGTTTCTCTTTTCAGTTGTTTCCGATAAACCCCAAGGATTGAAATCTGTAATACAAAAGAAACATATACATATATATTGTGTTCCTTGTGTTCTTTATGGTGATTATTTATTGATGATGTTTGCTACTGAAATATGTTTACATATAAATGAAAGTAATGAATAATGAGTAAATGATGATTGATAACTAAGATTCTTTTTAAAGGAGTGAAAATATCCCTACACTGATTCACCCCCCCTCTAAGTGTGGTCAGTGTGTCTAACAATTGGTATCAGAGCGAGACTTCACCATAATCCTTACAAGCTTGAAGGAGATCGATGGACACACAAATGGATGGACATGCAGATGGAGTTCCCCTCTTTGATGAGATAGATTACTCAGCATGGAGAATATAAATGAAAGGTTTTTTGAAGGAAAAGGAGCAGGTGTTTGGAATGCAACTATTGGTGGATCACTTCCCTTGAATAATAGGTCAAAGTTTGCAGCAAAAAAGGAAACAAAGAAGAACAATGCATTATCTCTCAAGACCATTTTAAATGGACTCTCAAGTTCTTTCAAAGAAAGCATGGGACAATGTACTTGCACCAAGGATCTATGGATGAAGCTAGAGAGGGTATACTAAGATCAAAAAGGCAATCCCATCAAGGAAAACAAAGGTAAAGACTCTCCATTTTTTTTTTTATTACAATACTCCTAGTGAATTTGAATTTTCTCTTACAAAAGAAGAAGAAGATATAGAAGAAGTTTGTATAGAATTTGCAAATAATGAAGAGGAATATTTGTTAGAGCTTAAAGATAAAATTATAACTAATTTAGAAGAAGTTAGCATGGAAATATGATATGTTTCACTTTCCTTGGAGTATCTTGAAAAATAAACTAGGGAGGTCCTAGAAAAATACCCAAGGAATATCATGGTACTAAATCAAATACTCATGAAGCAAGAAGAAGATATCAAGAAACTAAAGAATGGTATAACTAGTCAAGTAGAAGAAAAGAAGAAGGTAGATGATGATCTTAGCAAAAGCCTTGAAGATATTAAAATCAATGTAATTTTAAGGACTCAACTTGTAGAAGCTAAAAGGGTATAGGAACTATTAAATAATCAAGTAAATGAAAAGGAAGAGTCGTGCCATAAGTTGGAAGCTGAATTTGTTGATATCAAAAAGAAAGTAGAGAAGTCAAATACTCATATCAATTTCATGAACAACTCAACAATGTTGAATGAAATCTTGGATATTCAAAGATCACCAAATAATAAATCAAGTATTGGATACAACAAGGAAGATACACACCTTGAAGCTATCACTTTTAAGAAGCACGAGGTAAGTCCTTCATTCTCAAAAGGTGGAAGCAATTTTGAAAGTCAACCATCTACACAAATCAAGGAAACTTTCAAAAGAACAAAGCAAGGAAGACATCAAGAAGCCATGTTTACACCTCAAAGAAAATTTAGAATAGAGACACTTTTAAAGTGGAGACCAAAGAAAAGGTATGAAAATATTTTTCATGGTCACTGCTTCTCATGTAATGAATATGGTCACAAAGCTTTGGATTGCAAACATTATGCAAGGAAAGATGTTGGAAGATTCCATAACACCCTAAGATGTTGGATATGTAATCAAGTGGGATACATTGTTGTTCATTGTCACACCATGAGATGCTACAACTGTAGTGGATTTGGCCTCAAATCCCAGGATTGTTGGAACACAAGAAGAAAATCCATGAGGAGTGCTTCATATAGAATGACAAGAAGAACACATGAAACTAGGAAGGAAGACAATATTGAAAATATGGAAGCTCGCAACTCAAGTTCTGAGAAGATGGGACACCTTTAGAAGTGGATGAAGAAGACAACAACCAGAACAAGATGGAAGTCATGAGGCAAGTTCAAGATTGACATTTTCCGAAGCATAGGTAGGCTCATGTGGAAGAAGTCACGTACATATGTGAGGTGACCTATAGAAAGGTCACGCGCATATGTGATATGTCTTTGGAACAAGCTATGTACTTGTGGTAAAAGCCTTGGAAAAGAAGGCTATGTAGATGAGTTGCAACATGGTTTGATAGTATAACTATGTTTTGCAGGATCTGGCATGGTTTGTTGAAGGTTTCCATGATTATATGCTTGCATGAATTTTTTATGTATGTATGGCAAGGACATATGGTTGAGTGTTGAAGAATATGCTTGATTCCTATCTTGGATGCATGGTACTAACCTTAGAGTGTGGATTGAGGCATTTTTTTTTTTCTGTTGAGGAACAATGTTGGTTATGTCAGTGAAGTTATGGAGCTTTGGTTATGAGATATATCATGATGATGTGATCATTGATATATTGAGGTACACTTTTGGTACATAGATACTATTGGTTGCTTATTACTTTATATAGTGAATGGTTTTTGAGGTAGATCTGTTATGGTACATGGATGGTACATATGTGAGCTTTATTGATATATATTATGATGTATTGTTAGAGGCATATTTGGTTGGATGTCTTAGTGCAAGAATTTGGCATGTCATTGAGCTACATATTGGGACATGTAGTTGATGAGTTGAAGAGGTGGTTTGATGAGTCGTAGCTTGATCTACAGTTGATGCATGATTGATACAAACTTGATTGTTTGGTAGAGTCACTTGTTAGCAGTATGATTGGCACAAGGTTTATGGTTGATATGGAATACCTGTATGGGAACACATCTTGAATGTGGTTCATATTGTTGAATTTTGGTGCATGGTTGATGCACTTGAAGATAGAAGATGATCATGGGTGATTGATCCAAGGGAACAAATTTTTCTCAAAAATCAAAGTGCTCATAATCACTTCAAAATGGAAATGTGCATAGGCCTCATCGTTACAAACCCAACACAACTTGAACGGGTTCAAACAGACGTCGTATGAGAAAGATATCACATTTTGTTCATTTTTCTGAACATTTCAAAATTTTGATGAATGTATAGTCCGTACAGTGTTGATGTGGCAGCTGACCATACAGTTCGTACATGTGACATGGAAGTGTTGCGTTGGCAGTTGAGTGGACCTGTCTGTTGGTGACACATGGTAGGTGACATGGCAGTGATGCGTTGGTAGATACGTGGCTGAATTAGGGGTTGACATGTGTCATCTGGTAGGCAAGTGTTATGGTGCCACGTGGTCTAGTCGTGGGCTGCCACGTGGAACCCCTCCATTGGTTGGCAGTTGGAAAAAGTTTATGTGACTCCACAGGAGTCAAAATCATGACCTATGGGCATGGGGGAGTGACTTGGAAGGGTTGGGATACCATCCCACCCAAGGTATGACTTAACCCTTATAATTTGATTTAAATATTTGAATTGACATGAGGTTTTGTTTGGTGGAGTAAAGGGTCGGGGATAGGCCCCAACCCCCGACGCACACACCTTGTAATCTCACCATATAATCGTTGGTAGACTTACCATAATTTTTGGTGCACACGATCTAATATAGCATGGCCCCCAATGCATTACCATGTAACATGTTCATATAACCTCCATTCAACCATTTGTTGTGCGGTCTATTAGATTGGAATTTAGCCCATGGTTCTTAACACCATACGACCACTCCTTAAACTTGGCGCAGGGGTTTAACCCACCAATGGACGTTTCCACGCGCCCACCACTTGTCATCACCACACTTAGTCTTGCAAATGGGCCCAGATTAGGCGCTCAGATGTGGCCACATGCCCCCCATATGACCAACACCTCCACCCAAGGGGCGCTAATCCCGTTAACAGTTTGACATATTTCCCCAAATTGTGGGATGCATGTGTGTGCTGGGTTTTTGGCCCAGGAACACTGCGAGAGCCAGTTTGTTCATTCACAGGTGCATTTTGGCAAGCAGGTACAACAAGCTTGAAGGGGGAAACTTCTAGGAGGTGTAACTTCTTCATTTTTTGGCCAAACCAGGTGTCGAAAAATCCCAGCTAGGGGTTTTTGGACATTCTGAAGCCATTGGAGACATATATTTTGTATTCTGAGAACCAGAAGAACACTTTTTAATCATAATGAAAATGATCCAAGGGAAGCTGGACCAATAGATGTAGCCCAAGAGAGGGGTGAACTCCTTTATCATTTGTTGTGTTATGTGTTCATTATTGATGGTTTTTATATGTCTGATATGTTGCTCATGCTTAAGTAAAACTCACCGAATTTATGTGTTAGTAACTTAATAGAATTACCCAAACACATACCTTTTACATACTTGAAATTTAAAGAGACAAGAATTCTTCTTTTTAAACATCTATTGGAAACATATTCATTCCATTTTCATATCAGTTGGTATCAGAGCCTTGGTTTTTGAAGGCTTGATTATTTGCAAGTTGTTTTTGTTTTCTGATGCTTACAAGGTTGAAGCTCACAAGAGGATAAGGTAAACTTGTAGACCCAAGTTCTCAACTGTCAAGGAGGAGAACTATCAAATCACCTCAAGCTTCAAGGATATTTTCACCAAGTATGGCTCATGAAGAGAGTCATAGAAATCTTCCTTCAGAGGAGAATAATTCCAGAAAGGATTTCTATGACATGACTGAGATGGTCAAAGTTTTGTTTGAAGAAAGAAATGAAATATTGCAAGGTGAAAGCTCCAACCCTCCAAAGGAAAATGAATAGTGGTGATATAACTCCAAAGGGAAATGGAGGGAGTGGTGATTCTCCACCTCCATCTTCCACCTCTTACACCATTTCACAACCACCTCCAAATTCTCCAAAAGGACATGGTAAAAATCCTTTACAAACTTATTTGCTTAAGCTTGATATTAGGTTTGAATTACCAATGTACAATGGAGAGGTAAATGCTGAGAAATTAGATAACTGGATTTGTTAGATTGAAGTGTATTGTAGGATACAAAGAATCACAGATGATGAAACTAAGATTCAACTTGCTTATTTAAGATTGGACAGTGCAACACTCATTTTGTGGGAAGCTTAAACTCAAGAGGAAATGAAGAAACATGGTAAAGTTTTATCCTCTTGGAATTATTTTATTGTTGCAATTAAAATGAAATTTTATCCATTAGCATACATGCAGAAAGCTATTATGGATTGGCAAAAATTTAGGCAAGCTAAAGGGAAATATGTGCAAAGTTTCACTCAAGAATTTAGGAGAAGAGCTTTGGTTTTGGGTGTAGATTTTTCTTCACAAGATACTTTGCTCAAATACATTGGAGGTTTTCATAGCTACTTGAGGAATACAATACTTATGTTTAACCCTTAAAATATAGATGAAGTATGTGTGAAGGCTACTCATTTAGAGGTAAGAGGAAGGAATGAACCTCAAGAGGGAAGCAAGAAATCTTTTAATGGAGACAAGGGAAAGAGGAAGTTTGAAGGAAATAGAAAGAAAAATGCTTTAGTCAAGAAAGAGAGAGATAAACTCTCTTGTAAACATTATTCAAAGGATGGCCATGATGAAGACCATTGTTTGAAACTTCATCCTGAAAAGAGACCCAAAAAGTTCAACAACAAAGAGAAACCAAACATTGTTGCAACTGTACAACAAGATTTAGGATCTGATTCAGAAGATGAAACAAAAATCATAGCCATGGGATTACAAGGTAAGACTTCTATTGCAAACACTAGTTCTTCAAATTCTGCCATCAGTGAAACTCAACATGAAAAAGAAAGGATAGAGCTTTTCCACATAAGGGAAATTTCAAAACATACCAAGATAGATACTCTTTAATTTGATACGGGATCGAAAGAAAACCTTATTTATGAAGACATTGTCAAGAAACTAGATTTGGAAACTAATCCTCATCCTAAACCATACCCTTTAGGTTGGATATGTGACAATGCCAAATTTCATGTGACAAGAAGGTGTAAACTTATATTTTCCATCACTGCAAGCTATATAGATGAGGTAGAGCTTGATGTTATTCCATTGGATATTTGTGGTATTGTGTTTGGAAGCCCATACTTATATGATAGGAGCGCCATTTTTCATCTTCATGAGAAGAAGTATCATTTGTTTAAAAATGGAGTTGAGTACATTGTTAGAGCACATACAAAGAAGATGAATTTGTCACTTACAAATGTTGGACAAATGAAAAGACTAGTCAATGCTAGTAAGAACCTTGTACTTTTGATGACTAAACCCAAAGACAATGATGAAGAACAAGTTCTCAAAGGATGTGATGTAAAGTTACAATCTGATTTGTATGAGGTCGATAATGAAAATGTTGAGATGTTTCAGGAACCAAGGGGATTGTCTCCTAAAAGGGGTGTCCAACAAGAGATTCTATTGCAACACAGAGGTCCTCTTCCAAACATTGACATGTGCAGGATGTCAGTCATGGAGAATGTTGAAATCAGAACAAAAGCCCAAGAGTTGCTTGAAAAAAGGGTCATCAAACCAAGCACTTCGCCATGCAGGTCACCAATTGATTTGGTACCAAAGAAAGATTGTATGTGGTGTATGTGGGCAGATTTCAGAGCCTTGAACAAGACTACAAATATGATTGTTGAATGAGACATATGGAAGAAAGATTTGAAAGAAAAGAAAGATCCATTGCATGCCTTGAAAATCTATGTTTTCCACTTGGTGATAAGGTATAAGAAATACTTTTATGACAAAGTTGTTGATATGCTTACTAGGCCTATTGTTAGTGCTTTAGTTATTTTCAAGCATAATCCTATGATGCATAAGAGATATTTGGAACAGTGTGCTTTAGATGCTAATGGAAATAATGTTTATGCAACTTTATGTCATACTAACCAAGTTGAGGATTTGGATTCCTATGTGCATGGTAAAATTTTGTATTTTAGCAAGCTATGTTTTGCATAGGGTGAAAGTGTCAACATAATAAGGGAAGTACATTCTTCTCTTGTTGCTGCCCATTTTGGTATGGGAAAGATGGTGGCTAGATTGAAAAGAAAGAATCCTAAGTTTTGGGATGAACATCTACATTAATTTAAGAAGGCTTATAACTAGGCCAAGAAGTTCATTGAGCTAGTTCAATTTGTGCAACAAACCGTTCAAGAACAGTTGAGAAAGAGCCAAGCCAAATACATAGCAAGGCATGGCAAGTTTCGTATTGGTATCAAAGGAACCAATCCAAGAAAGGCTAGATAGATTGAGATTGTAAGGGTGAGGGAATTGTACCCTCATCTACATATTGACTAAAATTATTTTTTTGCAGGTTCAAAAGCTTCCCAATGGGGAGGTGTGATCCAGGGGATCAAATTTTGCTCAAAAATAAAAGTTCTCGGAATTGCTTCAAAACGGACATGTGCATAGGCATCGTCATTACGAACCTAATGCAACTTGAACATGCTCAAATCAACATCGTATGAACAAAACATAGTTTTATGTTCATTTTGCCAAACATGCAAAATTTTGCTGACTGTACAGTCCATACAGTGCTGACATGGCAGCTGACCGTATAGTCCGTACGACCATACAGGTGATGTGGCAGTGCTGCGTTGGAATTTGAGTGGAACTTTCTATTGGTGACACGTGGAACATGACGTGGCAATGATGCATTGGTAGATACGTGGGAGAATTAGCAGTTGACATGTGTCATATGGTAGGCAAGTGTTATGGTGCCACGTGACCCAGTCGTGGGCTGCCACATGGCACCCCTCCATTGGTTAGTAGTTGGAAAAAGTTTATGTGACTCCACAGGAGTCGAACCCGTGACCTTCGAGCATGGGGGAGTGAATTGGTAGGGTTGGGCTACCAAATCACCCAAGGCATGAATTAACCCTTATAATGTGATTTAAATATTTGAATCGACATGAGGTTTTGTTTGGCGGAGTAAAGTGTCGGGGCTAGGCCCCAACCCCCGACGCACACACCTTGTAATCTCACCATATAACTGTTGGCAAACTTATAATAATTTTTGGCATGCGCGGTCCACTCCAGCCTAGCCCCCAGTGCATTACCATGTAACCTATTCATATAACCTCCATTCACCCATTTGGCGTGCGGTTCGTTAGATTGGCATTTAGTTTGCAGTTCTTAACACCATACGACCACTCCTTAAACTTGGCACGGGGGTTTAAACCACCAACAAATGTTTCCACACATCCCCCACTTGTCATCACCACACTCAATCTTGCAAACAGACCCGGATTGGGCTCTGGGATGTGGCCACATGCCCCCCATGCGACCAACACCTTCGCCCAAGGGGGCACTAATCAAATTAACGGTTCGAAAGATTGCCCCAAATTGTGGGATGCATGCATGTGCTGGGTTTTAGGCCCAAGAACATTGTGGGATTCAGGTTGGCCATTCACAGGTGCAATTTGGCAAGCAGGTACAACAAGGTTAAAGGGGAAAACTTCCAAGAGGTGTAACTTCTTCATTTTTTGGCCAAACCAGGTGCCGAAAAATCCTAGCTAAGGGTTTTTGGACGGTTTGAAGCCATTGGAGCCATCTATTTTTTATTCTGAGCACTATAAGATAAATTTTTAAGCATAATGAAAATGATCCAAGGGACGCTGGACCAAGAGATGTAGCCCAAGAGAGGGGTGAACTCATTTATCATTTGTTTTGTTATGTGTTAATTATTGATGGTTTTTATATGTCTGATATGATGCTCATGCTTAAGTAAAACTCACTAAATTTATGTGTTAGTAACTTGATCCAATTACCCAAACACATACCTTTTTCATACTTGCAATTTAAAGAGACAAGACTTCATTTTAAAGATCTATTGGAAACATATTCATTCCATTTTCAAATCAGTAAAAGTACTTGGTTAAAGTACACCATTAATGGTATTACTTGTTTAGCATATAATTTTTTGTACATGATGTATGGGATGATATATTTGATATGCTTGGTTGATACATTGATTGATGCTTGATGGTTGAGATGCATTTATCGACAAATGGTTTGTGGCACTTATTTTATGGTAGAGGAATATCATGAGTGATATGACACTTGGTTGAGGCACATGGTTGGTTGATATTGATACATGGTTGGCACACAATCTGTCATAGGATGTACATGGTTGATGCTTTGTTCATGATTCTCTATTCAAAATTGACATATCTTTTTCTTCATGATTTATGATATGGAACACATTTGATGCATAGACAGGTCCAAGGATCGTCACAGGGAGAGAAAATAATTCTTGAGCAGTTGATCTATGTTTC
>ML815259.1:0-16040 GCA_009831015.1 Picea engelmannii | reverse complement strand
ATGAATGTTGGATATGCAAGAACTAGATCAAGGGAAAGGATTTATTGTGGAGCACAAAGGGAGAATTAAACAACACGTTATTTCCAATCCCGTAATTAGTCTAGATCGTCAAATCTCATCGATTTAAAGATTGACAACTCTGGTTGATCCACCAACAATCACACAACTTCAATTGTGGAGTTTGGGTGATGAGATAAACCACGCGCAATTTACATTTCCACAATCCACACCAACCTTCGATGGTCACCCGCCAATAGATCTACGGTTGGCACCAGTTCCACTACCAAACAAGAAATTTCCATTGCAGAACTCGACAATAGTTTTAAACGTCATGCTAATTGAGGACCCCGCAATCAACCCTGATCATTGATCTACTCTGAGAGCATTCCCGACCGTCAAATCAAGGCAAGTAGAAGGATAGGATAAGCAAAGATGAAGTTCGGAGCCCTGAAGTCCCGAAGTGAATGAGGACCATCGTATCTAGACAATACATGATGGTCATTGGATCATAATAGTGGTCAACCTCGGCACTGACCACTTCAGTGAAAAGGGATTCATAACATATGAGTTCACCTGAAGGCTGAAGTTCCGAAGTCACTCTCAACCATCGATCTAAGATACATTTTGGGAGTTAGAAAAACCGTTATATCCAGGAGAAGAACATGTGACACATGAGGAGATCCACATCAGCAAGGACATGTGGTGCAATCAAATGATGACAAGTGTCAAAGTGCAGTTGGAATTTCAGGTATGCATAAGTCACAAATCTAAGTGACATGTGGAAACCACTCACTCAGTGCCACATCAACAAGTGACATCAGCAAGTTATGTCACTCTGGAAGTTTGTACTTTGGGAGTTTCACCACCAGCAAATACCCGAAGTCCCGAAGTTCCAAAATGAATGAGAACTGTTCATCTTGCAAATAAAATCCAACCGTCCGATCTACTTCGGAGAAATGAACTATGGAATATTGAAGCACTATGAAGGAGAAATCACCCTAAGCGTGGAAGGTTGAAGTCAACAGTAATCATTGATATACTTTGGGAGTGTTCTCAATCAATGATCAAGTGTAGTGGAAGGATAATGTAAGTGGAGGTGTTAACCGACATCAATCAGTCACCACCGCTTTATGACTTATTTAGTAGGTAATCACTCCTGAGAAATTGCTACTCCATAATTCAGGAGGCACAAATAGCTGAAGTTCCAAAGTAAATGAGAACCGTCCATCTCATCGTGACATTAAAACGTGATCATTGAATTTTATAAGTGATCAAGAACTCACTTGGATTAGTGCCTAGTCACCACCTGCAGTCGTATGGAATAAAGAAACAAAGGACAAAATAAGAGGCAACACTTAAATTAATAAGCCCGTGGTACTGCACCTATGATCATATGTAAATGGTTTGAAGGAAGAGCCTCTATGGAATTTGTTTTCTGCAATATTTGCAGAGATATGAAATTAATTTAAATGAAATCGATCCATACCTGTGATCAATTAAGGAAAAGCATTTTCATTAAATTGAAAAGGCTTCTCGATAATATTTGAATAAAGAAAAACAAATGAGATTATTGTTAATGAAGAGGTGAGATGGTCCAAACAAAGGGACACAATGTTTCATAGCTCACACCAGTTGGAAGAGTATATAAATGAGAAAGAGTGGTGAGAAGAAAGTGTCTCTACAGTCTAGATAAGAAGATCAAAAAAGAAGCAGAGTCCAAGAAGAATAACTGTTGGTTCTTATGAAGTGAGGGTGGAAGGGAGGAGCATGGAAGGATTCATATCCTTACTAAGCAAATTGTAAAAGAGAAGGGAGTTGGACCTTCCTAGGGTTGGTGCCCTAAATACAAGGGAGTTGGTTCCCTAAAGACGAGGGAGTTGGTGCTTCCTAGGGTTGGTGCCCTGAAGAAGGGGATCTATGTCTCCTAGAGTTGGTGCTCTAGAGAGGATTGGTGTCCTTCACTATTATTTATAAAATCTTGTAATTGATGTTAAATGTATTTATATAATTGATTTTTCATACAATTCATTGTTGATTTATTGTGGTGATAAATAAAATATAAAAACTATTTGTTAATTGTAAAGAAGGGGTAATACTGATTCATCCCCCCCTCTCAGTATTCCAACAATTGGTATCAGAGCAGGTGCCTTCAACACAGTCTAACAACTCGAAGGTAGATCCTAAAGTTGGATCAACAAGAGGGAATGTCTAACAATAAAGCACCATTTTTCAATGGAGGAGGCTATTCTCTATGGAAAATAAGAATGAAAAACTTCTTGTTGGCTCTTGGTTTTGATATCTAGAAATTTATTGTAGATGGTTACACTGCACCAACTTCTCCACCCAAAGACGTTGTAGGAAAGAAAATATGTAATGACAACTCAAGAGCAGTTAATGGAATTCTAGGAGGGTTGAATAATGCTATATGTGTGAAGTTTATGCATTGTAAATCAGCCAAAGAAATCTAGGACAAGTTGGAGGTTGTATATGAAGGAGATGAAAAAGTCAAGGAAGCCAAACTACAAACCTATAGAACTTAGTTTGAAAATATGAAAAATGAAAGAAGAAGAAAATATTGTTGAGTACTTTCATAGGGTAGATGAAGTAGTTAACTCAATCAAAGCAGCAAGAGAATAAATTACAGATAAACATATTGTGAAAAAGATACTAGGTTATGCAATGTAAATCATCTAAAGAAATTTGGGACAAGTTGGAGGTTTTATATGAAGGGGATGAAAAAATCAAGGAAGCCAAACTACAAACCTATAAAACTCAGTTTGAAAATATGAAAGTGAAATAAGAAGAAAATATTGTTGAGTACTTTCATAGGGTAGATGAAGTAGTTAACTCAATCAGAGCGGCAGGAGAATAAATTACAGATAAACCTATTGTGAAAAAAATACTAAGGTCATTACCTATGAGATATGATGCAAATATTTATACAATTGAATATAGATCTTATCTAAACACACTCACAATTGATCAACTTCATGGATTTTTTACAGCATATGAAATGAGATCAGGGAATGATAAATCAACAAAAGATGAAACAACCTTTAAAGCATCTAAGACAAAGATGAGGCAGGAGAAAAAAACCAATGATAAGTTATGAGATATATCATATGTAGAAGAGGCCAACTTTATAAACAAACTCCAGAAAGGATTTGGAAAATATAAAGGAAAGGAACCTTTCAAATGTTTCAACTATGGAAAAATTGGACACTTTGCTAAAACATTTCCCTATCCCATACAAGAGGAAAATGATGAAGAAGTTCACAACCAGGAAAACCAATACAAGAAGAAATTTTATAGGATAAAGAAAAACTTCTACTCTAAAGAAGATATCAACTCTTCATACATCAGTGAAGATGAATATTTAGAGATTTTGTTTATGGGAATGAAAACTCAAGATGATAAATATTCATAAGATGAAAAATAAGGGAAGTTCGAAGAATAAATCCTTAGTGTAATTGAAGAACTAGGAAAAACTAAACAAAAAAACAGGGTACTAAGAAGAGAGCTTCTAGAGATTAAAGAAGATACTAAATCAAGAGAGAGGTAAGTTTCCAAAACCCTCAAGGAGTCAGAACAAACCATCAGTGATTTGAAGTACCAGCTCATGGAAGCTAATAAAACTAAAGAAATCATTTTAAAACAACTTAGTGATAAAAAAAAGCATGTGAGAAACTAGAAGTTGAGATTAAGCTGCTAAAAAGTGAACTTGAGAAAGAAAAAAAAAGATCAAACTTTGGAAATAGTTCATATATCTTGGATGAAATTCTCATTAGTCAAAGGTCACCAAACAACAAGACTAGTTTGGGATACACCCAAGACTTAACTTCTACATCACAAGGATTTTTCAAAAGACCAATTAGTTATGCATATGCTCTAAAGGGATCCTTAAGAAGAGAAGATAATAAGGAAAATATGATAGCATTGAACACTGTTTCACATAAGCAGAAATCAACATTCCCTACTAAAGTAAAAAATGATAGGAATAATACAATCACCAGAAGGAATCCCCCTAATAAATATCTATTCATTGGATATTGTTACTCTTGCAATAATTTTAGACACAAGGCAGTACACTACAAATACTATGGACAATACAATAACAAAAATTTCCAAAGATATAAGAATAGTTACAATACAGAGAAGAGAAACTACAACTCATTTACTCCTTTGCAAAACTTCAATATTGAATGTAAAAAATGTAACTATGGTCATAAAACCAAAGAATGTAGATTACCAATGCAATCCCTAAAACTAGGAAACCCTAACAAACAAAATAAGAAGACATGAAAAAGAAAATTTGAAGTAACAAACAAGAAAGATGATGGAAATATTTCTCCTAAAATTGATGAAGTTAATAATAGGAGATTGGTGGGTAAAACTTCTAATAAGGAATATAATAATCAAAGCTATGCATATAAAGTAGATCAAACTCAAGACATGAAAACTCTTAAAGAAAAATCTGACACAACTCCAAAACTTGATAATGTCATACACGAAGATTATCCATTACCCAACAAATGGAAATTAATGGAGGAATATTCTCAAAACAAGGATAAAGAAGTTTCTGGTGCACATAATAGTGATGTTGATGATGAATCTTCAATAATAGAACAACCAGAATAATTGAGTGATGATTATTTCCGAATTTTTTCAATCCTATTTTTATGGTCCACTGAAACTCCTTCTCAAAGAAAAGTTAAAAACAAAGAAGGGAAGGAGAAATTAGGGAAGACTTAAAAATCATTCATGTTGATGCTCCTATGAGCATTGAAGCACATAAAAATGAATATGATCATCAAAATCATCATGATTTGATGATATCACTCTAGGTAGGATATGACATAGTTTATTGTAGGTCTTCATCCGCCTAGGAACAATATAGGTTATGTATTGGTCTCAGAATGGTTATAAGTGGAAAAAACCTAAATGGAAGTTACTATGTGAACAAGAAATAGAATGAATGGAAAATTTTGCAACAGTGAGGTGTTGATGAGGATAGACTAAGTACAAGTCTAAAAATGAAAAGAATGGAAACTGAAATTTCAGATACAGTGGTTGTGACAGAGAAAATCTTAAAGATATATTGGCTGGTCGATGCGTGCCTAAGTTGGTTGGATAACTAGATCAATTCTAGTTGAATAAATTACATTCTATCAACAAGATAAGTCATATGGCAAGCAAAGTATAAAGTCTCTCGGATGACTTTAAGAAGTAGTGTACAGTAAATAAGCATCTTGGATAAAGATGGATACATCTGGTTAGAGAAGCAATGGACATGTCAAAAGGTCGTTTTAAAAGTATAAAGATTTAGTTGCTCAGTATTCCAATATGACAATAGTATCCGTAGCAGAAAAAGTAGGATGTATATAGTGGTATACATGGCATCCTGTAAAGATGATAAGGGAAGAGATCTTGTCAGGAAGAACTACCCTTTTTAGAAACAAAGGGGAAGAGAAGTTAGAAGCAGAGAGAGAAGATTGACATGGGGAGTTACCCGAGTTCAGATTATGGTCAACAACATAAAAAAAGACATATATTAATCATAGGGGGAGAAACCCTTTGTCATTGATGTCAAAGGGGGAGAATAACTTCATAGAGAAAAGCATCATCACAGGGGGAGTTTGTGTATGAAGTTAGAGTTTTTCCCTTAATGACAAAGGGGGAGATTGTTGGACATATTGTCATTGATGTCAACAATCGATGTAATTACATTATAATTATGAGTTGGTATGAACAAAGAGTATAAAATCCATGTACAGAAGGACTGACAAATTAAGAGCCCAGGAGGGTTAGCGATTGAAGATCAGAATGTCACAAGAGATGATGCACATGAATCTTAGAAGGGAAAGTGAATTGCATAAAAATGATTAGATCAAGTTGTGACTGTTGGATACGAAAGCGCCAGATCAAGGGCATGGGTTGATTGCAGAGTGCGAAGGGATAATTAAACAACACATTAATTCCAATCCTGCAATTAGTCTAGACCATCAGATTACAAGAGAAGGATCGTTGGAGGAATGGTCAACGATAAAATCAAGTCATGACCATTGGATACACAAGCACCAGATCAAGGGCAGGGATTGATTATGGAGCGTGAAAGGAGAATTAAACAACACGTTATTTCCAATCCCGCAATTAGTCTAGACCATAAGATCTCATCGATTCAAAGATCAACGACTGTGGTTGATCCACCAAAAATCACACAACTTCAATTGAGGAGTTTGGGCGATAGGATAAACCACGTGAAATTTACGGTTTTGTTGGAAGCCAATTCGCATTTTTATACTATCCTAATAAGCTGCCTACCCAAGTGTTTTGGAACCCTTGATCTTCATCGCAATCTTTCAAAAAAAAACGCCACTATTATTTCGTGCATTTGCACACCTGCCCTTGTTCTTGTTTTCACGACTACAAGCGTGAAAAATTTAATTTCGAAGTCACATTAAAATTGTCACTGGATTATTATGGTCACTCTTGTCTATGTGTTCATTGCGTTTCCAATTTAATTATAGCCGCACAGTTGGCAAGGCTCCAAGATATTTACTCATTTGGCATTCTTTAATTGTTAATATGACTTCGTTTTTATAAGACTGTGATGATATTCTTATGATCGAGTTTTTGATACATTGGTGGTATTGATGTTCTATAGTCTTTCATCGATTTCCTTGACACATTGGTTTCATGAAAACACATTGACGTTGTGGTTAGACCCTTGGTGTAATCATTTCATACACCACATATTTGATATGATCGAACCTTTAGTGTTGATTTTGAATCATTGTTTTGGTCTTAAAACTATGCTAAAACTTATTGCTTGCGCAAATGTTTGGTTGACTTACCATATATTTCATTAATTGTTTGAATGGCATAGTTTTTGACATATGCAATAGTGATTTGAATCACTATATGCGTCGTCGATTGTACTATGGGAAATGACTGTTTTGCATGGGCTGATCTAGCTCCATCACCTTCGCACACTCAAGCATTAATGCCTTTCCCCCTATCCCGGGTTAACTCTGTTGTTTTCGGGTAAGCCTATGAGTGTTTTGATCCTGTGAATACCCTGACCAAACCCTTTCCCGTGCACTCGGCTCACAATTTTCTCCTATCTATGGCACCGGTGGTGCGCATAGAACCAAATGGTAGCCAAACTTTGTTTCTATTCGGTAATCCCCGTAAGGATTTAGAAAATGGTGGTTGGATGGTGTTTATCCAAAGGTTTGAGGGTTTCAACCTTTCGGTTGCCCAACAATTCGCCCTCACCTTCGACGGATGCAGGGCTAAGGTCGGAGACGTACAGCTCGAGATGAATGAAGAATTCATGAGTTCAGCTACAGGACTACCAGCGACAGGGCAAGGGTGGTTTAAAAATTCCAAAGTAGACGAGGTGTCGTGGCCTCTCCTTTTCACGTCAAGGAAGATTGTTTCCTGTGATAGAGGTATGCCTATCACTACCCTCAAACCCAGGTGGCACGATCTTTTGGAAATTGTTAAACAGTTTGTGACCTGTGAAGGTCGTTATGGATTGGTATTTCTGTATCATCTCCAGTTATTGATGAATTTTATAGGTTACCCTATGAATATGCCACATTACTTCTTGCTTAGTATTTACAAGATGTCTAAAATATTCAAGCGTGAGAAGGCTAATAGCAGCCTTTTTCATTACGGCTTGATTAAAGTTAATATCATCCACCATTTGAGCCTTCATGGTGATAGTTGGAAAGCCTTCCTATCTAGGAATGGATTTTCCACCCCCGAGTCTGTCCAAGTGGACAAAGTTGTGGTTACGGAAACTATGGTTGGGCCAGCCGTGCCATTTCATATCCTTCTACCCCCTATCAAACCCTCAGATTTCCCTGACATCGACCTACCTGATACCATAGCCAACCCATGTACTAAAGACAAGACTGAGGCCATAAAGAAGCCTGTGAGGAAGAAAGGTAGAAGTGACATTACTGTCAACAGTAAGGGGAAGAAAAACGCTCGATGGATATCGAGATGTTCTAGGAACAAACCCAAGCAAAACGTTGACCAGAAACCTATCGTCCTGAGTGAGGACTCAGACTCCGAAATTGAATGATTCCTGACTGAGGAGTATCCCTATTCTCATGGCTTATGCTTGATGGAACCCTATGACTATGTCTCTAACTTACCTCTGTGCCTCAAAAATGACCCAAACTACCCGAGAATTAAGTTGCACAATGAAACCCCTGGTAATTTGAACAAACCCTTGCTTGTGATGCCGAAGCCCAATCAATTACCATGTACCCAATGCAATTCTTGGCTAGAGCATTATTACACCGACGTTCCCCTGTTGCAATCAAAGATCAAAACGTTAGAGGAACGAGTGACAGTCCTGTCAAAGGAGAACGACAGGCTACAAGACAATGAGAAGAAACAAAAGACCACTGGTTTGATTGTCTTCAGGAATGTCGAAGGAGAAACGACCTTTGTCAATTCAAAATTATCATGATCGAGTTGCCCAGGTATGTGTTTTGACATCGATTGTGCTTGGTGAGTTTGCTTGAATTAATTTAACTGATTGGAATTGTTTTCAATTAGCTCTGTTTGTTTAATAGATTCAAAAAGGTTATGTTATACTCGGATCACTAAAAATGATTTCGTTGTGAATCATGTACTGTAGATTCATTTTGATAAAATTAAATATAGCTATGATTTGGTTATGCGATTGGGTTGTTTGTGATTCTGTTTGGTTTGCTTTCAATTAGTTTTGTTTGTTTTTAATTAATTCAAAACAATCCTGTCGACTTTGATTTACCAAAAATGATTCTTTTTAGTTTGAATAAATATTCTCGTTTGGATTATGATTGCATTCGACCTGTATAAAAGATTGATTTGCTAAAATCCTGTGGCGATTGATACAGTTTTGCATAATGATTTTGTTGGGCCCAAACTGTTTCGATTCGTTCCTTTTTTGATTTGATTTGAAAACGATTGTTGCGTGCCTTGAGTTAGCATAATTACTTGTATGAGTTGGATTGGTATCGAAGATAGATTTGATACTGCTTTGTTAGTTTTGATTTTGAAAAACAATTATGTTAAGATCGAAGTGACATATTTTGTTTCTATCGAATTTGTATGGAAGACTTGGCTAAATCGATTATAGTCTATTTGAAATTGGTTCAAGAGATGATTTCGTTGGTTCCCCAACTATCAATCAATTATGTATGTTCCGAATTGGTAATAAAAGTTGTTTGACAAATCCCACATATCCTGTTATCAATTGGTTAATTCAATTACGATTTCATTTGTTTCAATTTGCATACAAGTTTTGATATGTTGTGGTATGAATGATTCACTTTGTTTGGAATTAGTTTTGGTTTAATTAGTCGAATATAATTCTGTTAAGTTTTGGATTGATTTTAAAACGATTCTGTGCTCAAATTAGACCAGCTACAGAATCGCAAGATTCTGTAGCTAGTCTTAAAAATTAGATTTTTGTCAATTTTATCAATAAAACATTATCTAAACTTCTATATTCTTTTCTACTTACAGGTACCTACGAATTTCATTGAAAAATTGGACATGCTGTAGCAGTTTAGATATAGTTTTCAATTGCTAGTCATAGGCAAAAAATAGGGACTTGGGAGATTATTCCCAGATTTCTTGTAAATTGCTTTGATAATTCCCACAGGGATGTTTTACCCTGTGGGAGGTCTTTAAATACTTGTTATTTTTTKTAATGGACGGATCATCATCACTGTTGGGAGAACCAGACTATGGATTTATAATAYAGTCTGGGATGAAATTTGATGTCTTGTAACAGCTTTAGCTTTCAATATATCAAACTTTTATTTCAAGTTTTATTCATATCTGTTTGCAATTAATTATCAACTACTTTAGCTATCGTAATTCATTGCAGGTTGATGTGATTAGGTTTATGTGTCGTCCATATATGATTTCTCTTATTTTAAAAATACAACAATTACACAGTTTCAATGCAGTGAATTTAAGATTTCTCTTCTTCGTTAATTGAATCATTTTATATAAATCTTTGCACAAAGATTTATCTAAATGTGATGATTTGTAAATTATAAGATTGTTGTAATTTTTTATGTCTTGTTTGTCCTGTCATTTATATTTGAAGAGCACAGCTACTTCTTGTTTACGAGAAGCTCGTGGAGAATCTGGTGTGGGTTTCCTCCCACTGAACAGCTAAATCAACTATTTCATACAGGACAAACCTGAAGCGTTACTTCAGGTCAGTTTGCTATTTGTTATTTAATAGTTAATTTATTAGTCTTCGTTAAGTAGTTTTATATATAGTTCAGATTTATAGTTAGAGTTATTATTTTAGTTGCTTAGCTTAGATAGTTTTTATTTAATTTCCTTCTCATAAAATTATTAAAGATCCAAAAACAATAGTTTTCCTGTCTTAGGACAGTTTACAAATGATTTTTGCAGGTTTCATTTAAATCTATAATCTATAGATATTGTACATTTGCAGTTATATCTAATTCTGTTGATAATTGAACATTTAATTTTATAGAATTATAACTATATAGTTTAGGTAATAGATTGTATATATGTACTTTAGATTAGTTTATTAGTTTTCTTTAATTGTTGTTTTTATTTAGATTAGTTCCTTAGTGTAGTTTTCTTTTGTTTTCCTAGGACTTAGATCGGCTAACGGAGCCGCTAAACCCATCAGGGTGGGTCATCCCAAACGGCTTGGTTTATTTAGACAACCCCAGGCCAGATCCACTCTTCCAGTTGGCGAGAGGTCAATTTCTCCCGTCAACAAATGGCACTAGAAGGAGGGCCTAAAATTTATTAATGGCACAAGGCGGTCGTAAGAATCCTCCATCACCCAATCACTCACCTATAGTGACAAGAAGTCATTCAAACGACAACATCCCCCCTCAAACAACAACCACATCAAATGAAGATCCACAGATCATAGTTGAGTCAGTAACCCCAAATCCTACAGGTGGTGACATACAAGAGATTGTCCGCCAATCTCTCATAAGAACACATAGTGCCTTAGATCGTTTAAGGAAACCAAATCGACCTTTGGACCAACCTTTAGATTTCTCTGATATCAGAGAACAACTCGGAGGCACTAACCTCACTGTGAACCCTACAGATCCAATCCTCACTCCTACTACAGGGGGATCTGTAATACCTCCCTCACCACCTCCATCATCTCCTTCTTCTTCTGGAGAAGACTCCTCTGATGAAGGTAGTTCCCCTTCACAGCCTTCCACACCGCCTACACCAATGGCCAACCAGAACAATCCTACTAGACCTTGGCTCGACCAGGATGCAGTAGCCGTACCTGGGGCTCAACATCCCTTACCCAAACATCCAGAGAAGTGGCTTCCCAAGTTTGATCCTGACTCTAAACAGATCACAGAAGATCACATTAAAAAGTTTATGTTAGCCATTAGACTCCGCAACGTCGAGCACGAAGACGTAGTCTATAGGTTGTTCCCCTACACTTTCGAGGGCCCTACACTTTCGAGGGAAATTCCTCTACCTGGTACTTTGCCCAACAACCCCATACCATCATGTCTTGGGAAAAGTTCGAGTCATGCTTTTTGGAAAAGTTCGGAGACGATAAGTCCCCAGAAGTTCTAGTTATGGAGCTTTCTAGCTTAAAAATGAACCCAAAAGAGAAAATTAAAGACTTTAATCAAAGACTCTTAACACTTAAGAATAGAATCCCTACAGATTCCATGCCTGCCGAGAATCTTATAATAGCATATTATACTAAATCCTTGCATCAAAGTATAGCTATTTGGGTTAAACGATCTAAGAAAGCCATGTTGTTAGAGGCCTTCGAAGAGGCTAGCCAGATTGAAAAATACATCCTTAGTTTAAAAGGCACTACTAGCAAAGAAACAGAAACTAGTTCATCTTCCAAAACGAAGATCGAAATCCTCCCTAGACCTACTCAAAGTAAAACGCAACCTGAAAGCTCTGATTTAGAAAACTTAACTAAAGTCATTCAAAAACTGTCAAATCAAGTTATAGACTTGAAAAGGACGAACGAAAAATCTTCTTCAAGAAAAGGGCCCTACAAACCCCCGTTCATGAAGCCTTTTCCCACCAACCGACCTAATCCAAATACTGAGAGCCTTAATCTAGAAAGTCTGCAATACACCCTTCAAACAATTCTAGAAGCCCAGGATAACTTGATGCCTCCTGAGATTACTGAGGAGGTTGTTGAACCAGAGACAATTCACGAAGAAGAATCTTCTCCAAACATTTTTGGACACTTCTCGGATAGCATCTTTCAAGCTAACTTCGAGACAGTCCATCCCTATAATACTAGGAGTAAGACAACAAACAAACCTTCTTCCGAAAACACTACAACTTTGTCTCCAAAGAAATCTAAAATAGTTGAGACTAAACGGAGTCATGTAAACCCCAACTTAGATTATGATTTAGTTGAAGATCTTATTTCTGTTTATGAGTTATTAAAGTTTCCATTTCTGCTACAAAAAATGTTACAGAACATCGCAGAGAATAGAAAAAATGGTAATTCAAACAGTAACAAGGTTGTTCAGAACAAAGTTCCTCAGAAGACTTCCACTAAAAGCAATCCTGATCCTCATGATAAAGGAAGCCTTCTTGTAAATAATGTAAATAATGTAACAAATATAGATAAATTAGCTTTACAAACCGCGAGTAAAAAACCACAAACTACCACCCTTAGTACTCGTAGAAATGTACCTCCTTTTTTGTTAACTTTCAAAATCTTTAATAGAAACGTGCACAATTGTATGGTAGAACCAGGAGCGTCATCCAATGTGATGACATGGTCTGTATGTCAGAAGATTAATGCTGAAGTTGAACCATCTACTTTGAAAATCATCCAACTTGATCGGACCAATGTTAAAGTTGTAGGTGAATTAAGGAATGTGCTTATAAGATTATCGTCTAACCCCAAGGTTCATCAAGTTATTGATATTATTGTTGTGGATATTCCAGAAGTGTATGGTCTATTTTTAAGCAGGGACTGGTCGGAGCAGCTACACGGCTACTTCGCGACAGATTGGTCTCACCTGTGGCTTCCAGAGAACGACAAGCCCAACAAGATCAAGGTAAATCGTGAACACTACCTTAAGTTCACGGTCACAGATTTAAATGATCCCAACGAACCATTTACACCTTCTGCCGATTCACCCAAAATACAAGGGATGGATACCTTTTTTGGCAATTTCCTGGCCGAGACTTCAGCTATCACCAATCTAGAACAACACTCTAAGATTGTAGCATATGTGCAGCCAGCAACTTCTACACAATGGTCTCATTCACTTGATAAAAATCAAATTTGGTCTCTTTATTTGGACGGGTCAAAGTCCAAAGAAGGAGCTGGTGCAGGCTGCATTATTATTGATCCGGCAGGTAACAAAACATTGATTGCATGTAGGCTAGAATTTGAATGTACTAATAACACAACATAATATGAGGCTTTACTGCAGGGCCTCAGAAAAGCTTTAGATATGAACATTCAAAATTTGGCTATCTTTGGCGATTATGAAATCGTGGTTAGACAGGTAAGAGACTCTATCCACTATCTATCTCCGCATCTTAAAAGCCACCAATATGAGGTATGGAATTTAATGAATAAATTTTCTGCTTTCAATATAAATTCTATTCCTAGATTGAATAATTCTGAAGCAGATCTATTAACTAACGTAGCTTCTAAAATCTTTCCTGCAGAAGGCTTGTCCCTAGATGCATTCTCCATCGAACTGTTGTTCAGACCATCTGTTCCTGACAACATCACGAATTGGAGAGTCTTCGACGACGATCAACAGATTATTAGCTTCCTGCATATGGAAAAAACCTTTCAAGGCGCGGTGATCGACGAATGCACTCACGATGACAATTTGCACGATTTCACGGTAATACCAGGTCCGAGAAATCCTGAATCTTCATCGGACATGGTAAATTCAATCCCTAAGTCTGTAGTTAGATTAGAGAAATTTTACGATCTTCAAGATAAATTCAAAAAATTGGTCAACTGTAAAACCAATAGTTCCTCGTTATCATATGAAAAAGTAAACTTAGGAACTAATGACAATCCGCAGTGCATTAATTTAGGGGTGGGGTGTTCTCAACAAGAAAACGATGCATTTATTAAATTGTTCAAATAATTTAAAGATGTTTTTGCGTGGACGTATGATGACCTTAAAACTTTCGACCCTAACATCATACAACATGTCATTCCTATGAAACCCCAAACCTTACCCTTTCAATAGAAATTAAGAAAAATGCACCCTAAGCTCGAACCGACCGTTAAAAAAGAATTGAATAAATTCCTGAATGCTAAGATAATTTTCCCAGTTAGGCACACTCAATGGGTTTCTAACCTTGTCCCTGTCCGGAAGAAAAGTGGTGAAATCCGACTTTGCATCGATTTTCGAAACCTTAATAGAGCGTCTCATAAAAACAACTACCCTGTCCCACCCATGGAACAGATCCTACAACAGGTATCTGGTTCTGAAATACTATCCTTATTGGATGGTTTTTTGGGGTACAACCAAGTTTCGATGTCTCCTCCAGACCAACTTAAAACTACCTTCCGCACTCCATGGGTCACCTATGCTTATCGACAAATGCCCTTTGGATTGATTAATGCCGGTGCCACTTTCTAGAGAGCGATGGACATCACTTTCCGAGGCTCAATCAATCCATCGTAGTTTACTTAGATGATGTTACTGTATTTTCAAAAAACAAAACCGACCATCTAGCTCACTTAAGAGTCGTTCTACAGCGATGTCGTAAATACAACATCTCCTTGAATCCTAAAAAATCTATTTTCGCAGTAGAACAAGGTAAACTCTTAGGATTTATTGTGTCAAGCAAAGGGATGATTATCGACCCCGAAAGGACTCAAGTCATCTCAAAACTTGCCCCTCCTACATCTAAAAAATCTATGCAGTCTTTCTTAGGCCAGATAAACTTCGTGAGGAGATTCGTCCCCAGTTTCTCCGAAATGGTCAAACCTTTACATAACCTAAATAAGGAAGACACACAATATCATTGGGGACTCTTAGAAAATCAAGCTTTTAATGCAATAAAAAAGGCCATAATAGACGCTCCTTCTCTCATGAGCCCCGACTTTTCGCAAGACTTTACACTCTACACTTTTGCTTCTGATCGTTCCTACGCTGTCGTCCTAACTCAAAAGAACGCTGAAAACAATGAAGTACTCACTGCCTTTATTAGCTATGCTTTCAAAGGCGTGGAACTTAATTACCCAGTGGTAGATCAGCAAGCCTACGCTATTTTCAAAGCAGTCAAGCACTTCCGGTCTTATCTTTTGAAATCCAGGACGAAGATTATTGTCCCGTACCCAGCCGTCAAGAATCTGTTAGTGCAGAAAGAATTAGGTGAAAAGAGGGCTAACTGGGTTACCTCCTTGCAGGAGTACGACATAGAAATTACCCCAGCTCAGATAGTGAGAGGCCAAGGTTTATGCAAGTTAGTTGTTGACTCAACAGCAGGACAGAAAGAAGAAAGTGATAGGTCAAACCTAGGACAACACGATAAAAATGCAATCTGTTGTGCACAAAACTCTGTCAGTCCATGGTATGATGATATAAGATTCTATCTTGAACATGGGTCAGCCCCCAGTCACCTGGATCCCACTAAAAGAAGAGCGTTAAGATTAAAATATTCCTCCTTTCATTTGGTTAATGGTGTTCTGTTTCGTCAAAATTTTGATGGCGTACTGATGTGTTGTCTTGATAAAGACGAAGCAGAAAAAGTCTTACTAGAGTTGCATGCAGGAGAAGCTGGTGGGAATTTTTGTGGAGATACCACTGCCCACAAATTTTTGAGAGCTGGTTATTACTGGCCCACACTTTTTAGAGACGCCCATGCCTTGTGTCGCAAATGTATTATTTTTCAAAAAACATCCGGGCGGTTACAGAAACCAGCCTTTCCCTTGCAGCCCGTGTCAGTAGACTCTCCTTTTCAGCAGTGGGGTCTTGATATTATAGGTTCAATCAATCTACCATCCTCACAACAACATAAGTTTATCATAA
>ML815258.1:98930-131291 GCA_009831015.1 Picea engelmannii | reverse complement strand
AGATTTGAATGTTTGTTAACCCTGAGAATCCAAGAGATAGCTGAGAATCCATAGGAATCAAACCTACAACATAAGATCCTTTGATTTTCCCTTTTCTTGACATTTTTTATTCAACTTTCTTAGCTTATAATTTGTTGCCTACTCTTGCATATATTTTGTCAGCATCTCACAAGATTACAAGTTCTTTGGTTGACAATTTAATGGACAACAATTTAAGAAATTGAATTGTCCGACATTTTTGGTGTCATTTTCGGGGAGATGCTAAATGGAATAGGCATTGGTAATTTTATTTCCAATCCTTTCATTTAAGATTGATGCATGGAAATGGGAAAGCTACTCATGTCAATAGATGACTTGGTGACAATAGGGTCTTAGTAGCATGAGGTGTCCAAGTACATGCTTTGCTTTCAAATTTTCTTTGTGTAGAAGTTGTAGTTTTTTTTATTCAAAAAGACTCCCCTTTGCATTAATACATGTGGAAGATAGGGATTAACATCCAGTAAAGAGCCTTCAAATATGATCAAGAGTTGTTGATTAAAGAAAGATGTTACTCCAAGAAATCTCTCAAATCCTTGCAACAACATGAAATTGTTAGAAATAAAGAGATGTGCTCGCTTTTCCATAGAAAATATAGCAATATTGTCACCCAACCATAGGCATGAAGCCACCACCGATCACTTTTAACCTTGACAGACATAATGATTCCATAAGAAAACCTTACAACCAATAGCCAACCAAGATAGTGTATCTCTCTCCAAGGCTAGCATACCAAGCAAAGAATCCAAACCATAACCAAGTAGAAAGTCAAACCATAACCAAAAGTCAAAATCCCAGTTGTAGTCGCTGCAGCTGCACTCCCTCTCCAAACTTGCGCACCACTATTATTATGAAGTTGTGAGAGTGTGAATGACAAATGAGCTCTAGTGTCATCTTATTTATAGTTCTCTTTGTCACCTGTCCACGCCAACTTATTCTTTTAGAGGTTAACACTTACATATTAATTCTTTTATTGATCTGACATGTCTTCTAGGGTTTCTACACATCTATTCAGGGTTTCTCTTGCTTCTCAAAATATTCTAGTCTCGTCAAAGGTTACACGTAGAGTTTAATACCCCCCACAGCTACCATAATATCAACACTCCCTCCTAGCTAGGGAGGTATTAAAGGAAATGGTATTGAGCACAAACAGACCTTTCAACCGGTAGAAACATCATAGCCACACATGCTATCTCATGATCACGTAGATCAACTCACGAGAAACATCACGACTATCAGTATCATCTGATAACATCAACTGCATCATCTCTTGAAGCCATACTCCACCTGAATAATCGAGCATGATGTTGAATAAGTCACTCAATCCATAGAGTGATACAATGACCATTCTTTTAATCTAGACATACATCCTAGAAGAATGATTGTCCCAATAGACACTAAAAGCCACACCATGGGCTACAGAGACCATTCCTACAGGAATGTCGGTCTCATACTATTTTCTAATCGGGTCATATGTACCATAGAGATCCATCTCTACCTATATGCATTAGAAAATATCGGTCCTGAACCATCTTCCTAATCGGACCACAATTTGTGCCTTAAGAAAAGACCAGTCCATTATATGTCAACAAACTGTCAACCTGGACCATTCTCCACAAAGAGAATGCATGTCCACTAGCAATTTGTTATGTCTATACCATTCTCCTCCTAGAGAATGTATGTCCACCAGCACACTGACTATCCATCTAGTTGGAAATCAACTCCAACACTAGTGGTAGTCTCCATGGCACTAAGATAGTAGCATACTACTACTATAATGCCATCCAATAGAAAACAATTGTGTCTATTAATAGTAGTATATAACTGCTATCCAATGGTACAAAACCACTCTCAGTAGCACACTCCTACTAACCAGTGACATACAGTCACTACCAGTGGATCACATCCACCACAATAGCATACAACTATTGTCTAGAGACACACGATCTCTACAACAATCATATCATTTGATATCAACCTGCATAAACAATATCATGATACAATTTGAGTTATCTGGGCCATTCTTCCACTCACATCTATGATATCTGGATGATCATCTGCCCTCAGAAAGTGAAGCATTAGTCATGGGATATCTGAACTTTTCTTTTCAAGCATATAAGAATAATTGTCCCTGATTTATGAACTTGTACCATTCACCTAATTGGGCCATTCCTCCGGCACTAATCATAGTGCAACCTAGAGAGAATGAGTTTTCCCTAGGGAATGACTGTCCTTGATTGTTGAACCTAGACCATTCACCTAACTGGACCATTAGTTCGGCACTAATCAAAGTTCAACTTGGAGAGAATGAGTCTGCCCTAGGGAATGACTGTCCGATCTAGACCATTTTACGAACTGGAAAATGATTGTCTGTCAAAAACCTTGGGCCACTTTCTGAACTGAAAATTGACTTCCAAACCTAGACCATTTTCCAAACTGGAAAAGGATGATCCATATATCAATAATATATCAGTGCTCCCTCCCAACCTTGGAGTAATATCTTCCTTTTCCAATAAGGAAGTCATCTCCACAAGTACCACCTTGTCCCTTAAGTATGCAAAATTTTCATCTTAGATAGAGGATTTTCCAAAATATATGTTATCTGCTCATCTGTGAAGATATACTGGAGCACCATTTCTCCCCTCTATATTCTATCACAAAGAAAATAATACTTGATCTCAATGTGATTCGACCTATCATGGAACACCGGGTTCTTTGAAAGCTTCACATGACGCTTATTATTACAATAAATCATGATCGAATCCAGTACCTAATCAAACTGTCCAGAAACCGGCTTACGAAGCCACACTGCTTCCATACAAGCATCACAATCTGCAATATATTTTGCTTCTACAGTGCTGAGTGCAACATACTTATGTTTCCTACTAGCCCATGATATCGTAGCAAGGCTCAAACTGGGACATATCCAAGAAGCACTTATTTTGTTATTTGCATTCCCTTCCCAATCTGAATTGATAAATCCATGTAGTTGTATATCATAACTCAAACGTCCCACAAAGAAAATATCTGGCTAAGTATTCTCAAAATACATTAACGATCCATTCAACTGTTGATACAGGGACAAGTCTACTAGATCAGAGTCTCTCAACTTCCTCAGGTTTGTCATCATGGGAGTTTTCCATGGATTTGCAATCCATCATCCCAGACTTCTAAAGAACCATTTCAATACACTTCCTCTATCAGAGGAATTTTTCACCACTCTATTATTGCACATGAGAGGCTTTGCACCAAGTTTGATTGAATCATAAAAGGTCTTCTTCCATCTGCATACAAGCATCTCTTTCTAGTATACCTCAAAAACTTTAGGTTTCTCTACATACACTTCTTCTTCAATTAATCTGTTTGAGAAGAACATTATTTACATTCATTTGATGTAAATTCCAACACATGGATAATGCATGAGATATAATGGCTCAAGTAGAGGTATGTCTGGTTACTGGAATAAGTTGTCAACATAGTCTTCTCCCTCCTTCTGGGAGAACCCTCTAGCCTCGAGTCTCACCTTGCATCTATAAATGCTTAAGCCATTTTCAAAATTTCTCACATACATTGTTCTTCATCACAACTTCCTTCCATTCCTTTTGTTTAACTCCTTCACGTGGGTTCAAACAGGCTCAATTGGTTGTTTTGACTTTTGTTTCTTTCTTGGAATCTTCATGTTCTTCCTCATGTTTCTCTTCAATGTTGGAGTCCATGGAATCCTCTATAGATTACATGCCCTTCTTTCCTGAAGGCTCCAACTTTTTCCTTCTGTCATAGGCACATAAATGTAGGTGGAAAACCAAGGATATTTAAGGCTTCTTTTTTAAGAAGACTTCTTCTAGAGTCAAGCTAAACACATGTTGCTTATCATGGATGCTACTTCCCATGAAGAACATGGATAGATACTTCATAGTCTTTACGGATTCATCTTCAATGGATCATATTGTTGGGGATTAGCTCCCTCCTAATCCCAGCTTCATGCCTGAATAAGAAATATGCATGATATTCTTTTGGAATTATGTAATCAGCTCCCTCTATTTGAGAGAGTCCATGCTTCTGTCTATTGCATCTCTCTTTTCTTTTTTCAAAGTGTCACAAACCTATTTTGGTTTCCTTTTGATTCTTGACTTCCTTCAATTCTGACTCCTCAGAGTCTTTTTTTTTTTCCTATCTGTTATGATTGTTGCCCATCTGGAAGTTGTGTCATCCTTATATACTTCTTCTATGACAACTTCCACAATGATTGTTCATCAAACATATTTCACAAGGGTACCTTCCCGGAACAAGAACAACAAGAGAAAACAAGACATATGTCTCTAGAGGAAATGTTAGTTCATCTTGTAAACAAGTAAAATAAGCATCTATATCAATGGTATTCATATGCAGTCAAGTATTCATTGCACCTAGCAATAATAGAACCTTTCAAACACTGCTTTCACAATTTGTAATGTAGCAACTATTACCCTTGATATATATAAATTTAAATCTTAACAATTTAATCAAACCTGGAACTTGAAGCCTTAACTGCTATGGAGGGTGCGCTTGTTCCTATGAATGCATCGAATCCAATATTATAGCTTGAACAAGGTCTCTAGTAATTTCCCTGTAAACACACTCATGTTTTTCTAGATGATATAACTTGGATAACATATACAAGTGCATACCTTTGGAGTCTTGTAGCATCGTCCAACTTGTCTTCTAATATGAAAATAGATATCATCTTGACAAGAATAGATTAGATTCAATGATTAGAATAAGCTAGAAACTCTAAAATTTCAAATTTGATCACAAAATTAATTTGTCCAGAAGTCAACCTTTGACTCTGACTTTAACCGATCAACCTTTGACTTTGACCAAAAATTCAAACTTGATGTTTTTGCTAGTTGAGGGTACCAAGAGGTGCGCTAGGCTAGGGCGCACTAGGATATCAAGGAATTAGTTCAAATTCTTCTCCAGAAGTGCCCAAACACAAGGGTTAGGGTTCGTTGCAGTTGCACAATTAGAAAACCTAGCTGCAATTGTAATTGGTGCCATGACAAGCTTAACAAATAACTTCCCAATATATCTTCCACTGGTTATACTTCCTGAAGATAGTGTGGGACCATAACATGTTAGAAATGAATAGATGTGCTCTTTTTTCCATAGAAAATATATCAATATTGTCACCCAACCATAGGCACAAATCCACCTCTGAGCACTTTTAACCTTGATAGACAAAATAATTACGGAACCAAAACTTAAAACCAATAGCCAACCAAGATAACATATCTCTCTCCAAGGCTAGCGTACTAAGTAAAGAATCCAAACCATAACCAAGTGGAAATTCCAACCATAACCAAAAGTCAAAATCCCAGTTGTAATAGTTGCAGCTGCACTCCCTCTCCAAACTCTCACACCACTAGTCTTATGCAGTTGTGAGAGTGTGAATGACAAATGATCTCTAGCGCCCTCTTATTTATAGTGCTCTTTGTCACTTGTCTAGGCTGACTTCTTCTTTTAGAGGTTAACACTTAAATATTAATTATTTTATTGATCTGACATGTCTTCTAGGGTTTCTACACATTTGTTTAGGGTTTCTCTTTCTTCCCGGAATATTCTAGTCTCGTCAAAGGTTACACGTAGAGGTTAATACCTCTTGTATCTACCATAATATCAACAAAAACATCTTTTCTTCTCAGGAGGGGAAAATCCTAACATCCATTAGGAACACACCTGCATTCCAAAAAATGGAAGATTGAAATTTCCATGAGAAACAAGAAGATTTAGAAGATTTCCTTGATTTTCCTTATAAATCTAGAGAAGAGATCAAAGAGCCATGGAAAATATTTGATGGAGAGAAATTATTGGAACCTAATATTGAAGAGTTTCTTGCAAGTTTGTACTTGTATTCTTTGTGCAAGAGCCAAATGTTTGAAGATCTACAGGGTATGATAAATAAGGGAATGTAAGCTGACAATACTGATGAATAAGAGAACCGAAGGAGTACTGGATACATTGAAGAATGGCTCCAGAAAATCATTAGGCTAGGGAACCACTTCATCCTCCAATATCTCTTGGCACCAAATCAAAAAGATCGGTTGGTTCCTCATATTTTGATATATCTCAAATCTTATCTTTCAAATTTGAATAAGAGTTCATTCATAATCCTATTACGCACATGGCTCCATTGGAAGTACTCCTACACTTGAGAAAAATCTTTCATTTTCCAAGTAGAGTAGGAGATTGTAATAAATAAATAAATGAAGAAGTAAAGAGAAATAAGTCTAACTGTGAAAATTAGGGTCTTGGAGTAGTTAGACATGAGCTTGCCACTTGCTGGCAAATCTCTCAATAAATTTTTCATGTAATATTGGTGTAGCAACAATTTATTTTCTTGTTCTAAAAGTTTTTGGAAACAATATCCAATAAAGGACTAAAATTTAGTCTTAACCCAATTCTTCCAATGTAAATAAATTATTTTTTCAGCACCCAAGAGACTTAATTCAACAATAACTATTATTTCTTGGACTCCTTTGGATAAGAGAGATCATGCATAATTTCACTAGCAGCTACAAACTCATACAGAAAGTCAATTTTTGCAAAGAAAGGGAAAATATTGATGATTTGGAAGATTTAAGACAAAAATTAGAAGAATGGAATTGTAAGAAGAGACTGCTAGTTGTGAAGTAGAAAATGGCAAGTTCATTGTTCAAAAACTGCAGGAAAGGCAGATAGAAAAACTTTCTAACTTTGAATCTTTTGTTGCTAGAGATGAAAATAAGTGTGGTATACTCTATGTCAAGGCTGAATGGATGCAAAATCTTTCATCCAAGGATAAAGGATGAAATTTTAAAGGAATTTGTAGAGAGACAAAATGTCAAAAGTCTAATAACCAACTTGTATCAAATAAATGAAGAGTTGCAGAGAAGGATTTAAAATATGGAAGCTAAACATTTACATTCATTTTCACATATAAGGAAGCACAATGAACATGTTTCTCAACTTCAACACCATCTAAATAGCTATGCCTATAAACAAAAACATCTAGAAGGCACAATTCAACAACTTGAGCATGTAAATTTGGAGCTATAATCTGAGATTCAAAATTTGAAGGAACAACATACCAATAAGTCTGGTATACAAGAATTGAAGATTCACTGATCAATGCTTACAGAAGAAACACAAGATTTGAGATCCTCAAAGCATGAACTTGATATATAAGCATCAAACGTACAAATGGAGAAAGTTGGCCTAGACCATAAGCTAGAGATTACATGCGAGGAAAGCAAGGTTGCTAGAGTACATTTGGATGATCTTGGCTGAGAACTAACAAGGATAATAGTTAGCTTGGAATCCCAAATGTCTGCTAAAAGGATTATTGAAAAGAAATCCACAGAATTAGAATGAAACAAAGAGGAAATTGAGAGTCATTTAATGAATCTTGAGGTGGAGAATGTGCAATTATCAGAACACATATCAGGACTAGAAGCACAATTTGGTACATAACATAAGAGAGGTAGTTTTTTGGGGATAATTATGCACAAATGAAGGAGAATCTTGAAAATACGTCACATGGGTTTTCTGTAGGACAAGCCCATTTGGGTTCTAGCGGATGATTTCACAAAATTATGAAGGATATGGGAGATACACTAGATTCTCTAAACTAAATCTCCCAGAAATTTACTTGTGGATGGGTTTTGAAATTTGTGATTTGTTTTGTTGTTAGTTTGTTATAGAGATCCCCAAGACTTGGATCTGAAGGATCTAGAAGGGCTTTGGATTGCATATAGAACACATTTGGATAATGGGGGTTATGTATATTGTTTATACAAGAATTTTTATGTTGTGGGTATCACCTCTTGCAGTTTAAGTTATATCATTTGGCTCATGCATATTGATGTGGATAGAGCTTATGTCAGGCCATGTTTTTATGGCAGTTTCAACTCTCTCTGGATAGTTGTTATACCCACTAGTGTATAAGGGGAATATTGTATTGGTTGTGAAGAGAGACATTCTATGGGTTGGCGGTAGTGGATAATTTTAGCATCGAGTTGTTGTCGAGCATAAGATACTTCAATGTTTTTGAGTTTCTAGAGTGGACCTTCTTCCAATTGTCCAACAATAGTGTTCAAGTATGTTTTGGCAATAGTAGTTTTTTTTAATGATAGAGTTGAATGTGGAAGCAGTATGAATGAGTCCAACTATCTTTGATGAATATTTTAATAGTCAACTCAAGAATGGAAACGGTATAAAATTGTAGAAGTGGTTTATATAAATTCAATATCTCCTCTAAAGGTTTGATAAATTTTCCACGTTCGGCTGGGTATCTTGGTATTGAATGATGGTTTGGTTACTTTACATTAATCTATGGGATTTAGTGTAATTCTCAAAGTGTTCATACACAGACTTAGATGGGAGAAATAAAGAAGGTCCCCTCTTCCTCAGATACTAGTCATTAATCGTTAATTATTGAAAGCTTGTGTTTCCATGTTGTGGATTTACTGCCTAGTTTTCATGTGCTTGAAGTGGAGTCGAGAGAAATCTTGCACAAGGAGAAAAATATGTTACTTTTTACAAGCTACTGAATTCATTTCTTGCAGCCAGATTAAAAATGCAGTAAAGTTTGGGTCATGCCTGTGTAACACCCATGTTTCCCCAGTTTGTAAATATAAATATATTGGCCAAGAGACTATGGAAAACTCGATATGTGTGAATGTTTGATTTGAGGAACCTTTGTATAAAAGGTCAATGAATGTAATTTCTTTTATTAATAGAAAAATGGATAAGTGTTGCATGATTGTTGAAAGGGGGGTTTGCCAAGATAGATCGCAGATGGTATGAAAGAGATGGTGAGAGGAACCATGAATGGTTGAGATAACCCCCACCAAACCAATACCTTGTTGGATTTAATTGCTCAGGACCAGAACAATCCTTTGACTCTCATGAATGAATTAAAATCAGGCTGGTAGGTGGGAAGACCTCCTCAAGAGTTAATGAGGGTCTGAAAGGATTTCAGACCTGACCAGGGACTGAGAATTTAGGCCACACACAATCTTGCTGAGGAAGGAAAGAAAGGAAGGCATGGTGGGCAGAGGAAGGGCTACGAAGAGAATCAGAGAAGAGAGACTAAGCTCTCAAGTTCGAGGAAGAATTGGGAAACAAATGTGTTCTAGTCACAGGAAGTGTCTAGTAGGGTTATGATACAAGCTAATAAACGAGGGTGTTGAGTGACTGAGGAGGTACTCATACATGCCTCCTTGCTTGGTATAGAGAAAATTTGTTTCCAAGATCCTATGGGAGGAGGAGAGTAACCTCTGTCCCTAATTGTTGCTGACCCGGAAGAAATAATTCTCTCTCAGAGCATCGTGGTCTAGCTTGGGGGTGGCCAGTGGTAAATCCGTTAGGAGTGATTGAGCCTATGGTTGGGTGGAAACAGACACCCCTTTCAGCAGTCGCATCATGATTTTTGGTTCTGATAAGTATTTCCATACTTTGTGTTTGAAATGGAATAATGATTGAATGCATGTATTTATTCATCTAAGAATGGTCTTTATATTGAATGATCAAGTTATGTGTATGAATTAGTCTTCTTATGGACTTATGCTTTTGATTGATCGTCTATATGCCCCAGTTTATCCTTCGAGATGTCTTGGGACGTAAACCTATAGGAGGGTTGGGATAGAAAGCATTGCATCAATCTGACCTTGTCAGTCTGAAGAGGATATCTCCTTTAGACTCCTTGTTGTGCAACTAGGACATCATGCCCAAGTCCTTAGCAAGTTCACGAAGAGGAAGATGTGCTTAACTCGCGAGAGTTTAGAAGGACCCATATGACCAAGGTCTAGGAATCCCATGCTAAGCCTAAGGGAGCTAAGTCCTTCTGGCTTCGGAGCTCCGGAAGTACAGGACTTCAAAGTATTGTTGGGCCCAAATAGTCACAAACCGGCCGAAGGTGACCGAGAGTCACGGTTACCTGTAAGCTCAACTGACATTGGTCAATTTCCCTAGTGGTTAGAGGAACCTATCTTACTGACTAAACCAGGATCCAATTCCCCATCGCAAAGTAGCGCGAGTCACCAATCGAGAATGTTTGGGGGTTCCCTCAGTCGTTAGATCTATGTCGAGGCGACTTCAGCGGAATACCACTTTGGGAGAATGGAGACGCCATAACATCAAACTCCTCGAACGTCGAAGTTACAAAGTAAAGGAGAGTCATATATTTGGGGGAGGTCATTAGGAGCCTCGCCTACCATCCAATCATTCAGGAGGAGGGACCCACACACGGTACTTCAATGAAGTCCTGTTTCGGGAGAATGTAGTGGCAATAAAGCCAAAACCTCCGAAGGTCGAAGCCATGAAGTGACCAGGACTATAGACCTAGGGATCCTTCGGGTTCTTTCCTAGCCGTCAGATTTATGATGTAGTCAGCTTGACGTCAAATCCCCTGAAGGCCGGAGTCGCGAAGTAATGTGGACCATGGATCTAAGGATCCTTCGGGATCTCTCTCAGCTGTCAATAAACAAGGGGTGCATGGTGCTAGATTGTTTAGTCTAAAGACTGGGCACTCCAGGGAATTTGAGGTGTGATGTGTCGATAAGATCCGAAGCCCGAAGTAACAAGAACCTTCGATTCGTGGATGCTTCAGGACTTTTCCTAACCGTCAGATCTAGGCTGTGATCAACCCATCACTGACCAACTCCGAGAGAAAAGAGGAGTTTGCATCGCAAAACCTTCGAAGTTCGGAGTCGCGAAGTAATGTGAGCCATGGATCTATGGATCTACGTGGTTGGGTCTAGACCGTGAGATTTGAGGGATGTTAGAATGTTTTCAGTCTGGTGTGACATGGTAAGCCGACATGATCAGGGTGATGTGGACCCAAGTTTGATGTGACACGTGTCACATACCCTCTAGACCCATTGATATGTGACATGTGTCACCCTTGGCCCCTTTTATGTGTCATACCCTGGTACGTGCCCGCCTAGTCAGAGTGGTTGGTGAAGTCGTTGGAACTCCGGGAGGCCGGGACTTCGGGATTCCAGAGGATTTGGAGTGTAGTATTGTAGAGAGACCAAAAGGCTTGAAGGTCGGAGCCACGTGGCAAGTTTATGGGACTTCGGGACTTTGAGACTCCAGGAGGTCTCATGCATAGACAATAAAGAGGCATTCAACGATGAAGCCCCGGATTCCCTGTTGGCCTGCGTGTTAGACGCTTCTGTATTAGATTAGTATTGAGTTCGTCATTGGTTTAATCGATGAATGGACCTTCCCTGCGAGTGGAGAGAACATGGTAATGGATTCCTGTGGATGCTACGTGGATCTCAACCGATGAACGCTCAAATATCCTTCACTAGAGTATGTATTTCACTCTTGAACTCCGATAGGAGCATGCTGACCACAATTGGAGAGCTCTCGGTGAGCAGAAATACAATAGAGACAAAAAAGGAGGATCTGATTTAAGAAGGAAGACAAAAATTCAAATGCCCCATCCCTAGGAAATGTATTAAGGGGTCGGGTGTGTTACAAATTGGTATCAAAGTATGGTTACAACACTTGGCTTGCTTGGGCTCATGGACGAGCACAAAAACCATATTTAAAGTAATTTTAAGGGTGACACCCTATCTTAACTCTTTCCTAAAGAGTCTGGTTAAACTTTTACTGAAGAAAAGAATGAATCTTTATATTGTGTGTGTATTTAAGAAATATGAACTGTGTGTTGTTCATAAACTAATATATTGTTGGCTAACAATAGTTGTTTTTCCAGCACTCAAGAAGTCAGTAAATCATGGGAAAAATACAAGTATAAAGGATGGTTACGCACTAGGAAGTGGGGGATGGATCCCACAATAGAGACGGAGAATATGACGAAAGGAGGGCGGTGGAAACCCCTTCGGATCTGGATGAAACTGTAAGGATCCTCATGGATGAATTACAAAGTTGCAAGGCCAACAACGAGAGATTAATAAAGGAACAAGAAAAACAAAACGAAATTAATGCAATATTGTTGCAGAGTTTATCCGATATACAGAGGCAGCTGCAGCATGGAGCCACAACCAGTCAGGTGGATTGACGACATACAAAGAGAAGTCAAATCCCACCTGAGATACATAAATGTGGCCCCATAAGTGGCCACATTAGGAGGAGTACCTCGAGGAAGGTCCAACCTGGAGGTAGGAGACGCTCATTGGGAGAGTCCTTTGGAGAGGAAACTGACAACTCCGAGGGATCTTCTAGTAGCAAAACTAGCTCACATTCTTAGAGGAAAGGAAAGAAGTGAAAGCATTCCAAAGGTAATGATCCTAAAGAGTTCAAGAAAGACAAACCACCCTCTTTCTATGAAGATATTAAGAAAGGGGAAGAGGCAGAAGCTTGGCTACTTGGTTTAAAGAAGTACTTCAGAGTCCATGACTACTTTGAAAACTTGAAGGCTCAAATAACCATCTTCAACCTGAATGGAAAGGCTTCCATTTGGTGGGAAGACCTAAGGAATGTGAAATGAATCTATGAGAAGGACTTGTCATGGAAACAATTTGAGAAATACTTCAAGAAGAAGTATCTGTCAGAGAAATACTTTTATGGGAAGACTAAGGAGTTCTATGAACTCAGGTTGGGACTACTCACCATATAGGAACATGTCGATAAATTACTTGAGTTGTTGAAGTATGTACCCTACATAAAGGATGGAAAGGTAAAAGTGCAGGGATTTATTAGTGGGTTACCTCAGACCTACCGGAACAGGATTGAGTTTGATGAGCCAAATACCTTAGAAGATACTATCTGAAAGGCAAGGTATTGTTATGAACAGTTCAGGAGTAACATAGAACCTCGTGAGGACTGGAAGAAGAAGAGTAGTTCGGGATTCAAGAAGAAGGGGTTTAAATCCTCAAGATTTAAGAACTATGGGAAGGATTCTAGGATGAGCCTGCCTACTAGAAGTGTGATTCAACAAAATTTCCCCTCCCAGAGTGGAAATAAACCTTTTGGAGTAGTACCTAGAAAGACTGATAACCCAAAGAAGGAACCCTTGAAATGTTGGGGTTGTGGAGAAGAACATTTGCTGAGGGATTTTCCACACATACAACAAAACAGTAGGAGAGTCTACAACATCCAAGAAGCTACCACAATCAATGATGTGGCTAGGAGTATGCATATATTTATGCAGCCTTGGATAATAAACAAGCCGACTACCAAGCCTCAGTGGTGGAGATGGAAGGTATGATCGCCAACCATCTAGTTTCTATTTTAATTGAACCTGGTTCTAATTTGAGTTATGTGGCCCCTCATACTGTTTATAAGTGTAAACTGCAACCAATAAGACATGTTAAGCCATGGTTGGTACAACTAGCCACTGGAACCAAAATAAAAGTAGCATAGGTCATACCAGCTTGCCAATTCATTATGGATGGATTTCCCACCCAAGCGACCCTTAACATACTTCCCCTAGGATCTTATGACTTGTTGGTTGGTATGGATTGGTTAGCCACTTATAAAACCAAATTGGATTGTTACCATAAAAATTTAGAGTGTGAAAATGAAGAAGGGAGAAAAACAACACTTCAAGGGATTCAGAGGCATGTCTCAGTGAGACGAATATCAACCCTTCAAATGAAAAAGTAGTGCAGGAAGGGATGCCTTCTATATGCAATACAGGTGTTGGAATCAGTTGAGGATGATAAACCAAACCTAGAGGACCACCCCATATTGAGAGAATATAAATACATGTTTCCAGAAGAGGTACTGGGTCTACCTCCGAGAAGAGACATTGAATTCTCCATAGAACTTGCACCAGGAGCAGTGCCAGTGTCTAAGACACTCTATAAGATGAGTACACTAGAGATAGTTGAGCTCAAGCTACAGCTAAAGGAGATGATGGACAAATGATACATTCGACCCAACGTGTCTCCATGGGGAGCACCTGTCTTGTTTATGAAGAAGAAAGATGGGACACTCCGACTGTGCATAGACTATAGAAAACTAAATAAGACAACCATAAAGAACAAGTATCCCTTACCAAGAATCGATGACTTGTTTGACCAATTAAGGATTTATTCCATTTTCTCAAAGATTGACTTAAGGTCCGGATACCATCAAGTCTAAATCAAGGATGAAGTCATCCACAAAACAACCTTCAAGACAAGATATGGTCACTATGAATTTGTGGTGGTTCCATTTGGATTAACCAATGCCCCCGCCACTTTTATCTGCTTGATGAATAATGTACTCATCAAATTCCTAGATAGATTTGTATTAGTTTTCATTGGTGATATCCTAATCTACTCCAAGAACAGAGAGGAGCATGAAGAACATCTTAAACTAATTTTTCAAGTAATAAGAGAGCATCAACTCTACGCTAAGTTTAGCAAGTGTGACTTTTTCCAGAAGAAAGTCCATTACTTAGGCCATGTTATTTCTGAAGAAGGAGTGGCAATAGACCATGACAAGATCAAATATATCATGGAATGGACTACCCCAAATGACATATCTGATATCAGGTCCTTTATGGGCTTAGAAGGATACTATAGAAGGTTCATAAAAGGATTTTCCAAGATTGGTTTTCCAATCACTGCCCTTTAGAAAAAGGGGGTTAAATTCACTTGGACATCAGAATGTGAAGAAAGATTTCAGAACTGAAATACCTTCTAACCCACGCACCCATACTGAATATTGCAGACCCTGATGATGACTTCCTCGTGTGTACATACGCCTATAAGGAAGGACTCAAAGGAGTACTTATGCAAGAAGGGCTTGTAATTTTATACGAATCCAGAAAATTGAATGAGCACAAAATCAATTATGTGACCCATGATCTAGAGTTCGCTACCATAGTGCATGCTTTAAAAATGTGAAGGCATTACCTCATGGGTAGGATATTTGTACTTATGACAGACCATTTTGGGTTGAGGCACATGTTTGACCAATCAAAAGTTAATGCTAGACACGCTAGGTGGATATCTCTCCTTAGTGAGTTTGATTTCGAAATCAAACACATCAAAGGAAAGGAAAATAGAGTGGTCGATACCCTTAGCAAAAGTGTGAAAATGATTCACCTGGAAACGGTAAGCACCTGTGAAACGGATGTCAGGGAGAGAGTTGGGAATGCACAAGAAACAAATGCATTTTTCAATACCATGACGTCATACCTAAAGTAAGATCCCATAGGGATAAAGTATGAAGGCTATCAACTGCTTGATGAAGGACTGTTGACTTACATAAACAAATTGTATATTCCAAGTTGTGACGACTTGAAGAGGTTCATAATGGATGAACTACACGAGACGATATATTGGTCATCCAGGTTATCAGAAACTGATCACAACCACTAGGAAACAATTATATTGGCTTGGATTGAAAAAGGACATAGCTGACTATCTAGCTAAGTGTCTAGAATGCCAGTAGGTTAAGGCATAACATCGACATCTAAAAGGTTTGTTACAACCTCTACCGATTCCAGAATAGAAATGGGAAACCATCTCCATGGATTTCATCACCAGATTATGAAAATTGGCCAAGAGAATGATGCCATCATGGTAGTGGTGGAAAAATTGAGCAAGTTTGATCACTTCGTTCCGGTCAAGTCAACTTGCAAGGCAATAGATATTGCCAACATCTTCATGAAGGATATATTCAAACTGCATGGCATGCCTAGGGAGATTATATCTGACAGAGACACAAAATTTACTTCAATATTTTGGAAGTCCTTAATGGTTGGTTTTGAGACTAAATTGTTGTTTATCACAACTTATCACCCTCAAACGGATGGACAAACAGAAAGAGTGAACCAAATATTAGAATACATGTTAAGGATGCATGTAATGCATCAGCCTAAGAAGTGGGAAGACTACCTGCCACTGGTAGAATTTTCTTACAACAACGGTTATCAAGAGTCATTGAAGATGAGCTCTTTTGAAGCCCTCTATGGTAGACAGTGCAAGATTCCAATTGACTGGAGTAATTTAGTGGATACAATTACAATCGGACCCGACATGCTGAAAGAAATGGAACAACAAGTGATTCAGATTAAGAAAAATATGAAAACTGCTTAGGATAGACAGAAGAATTACGCCGACAGAAAGAGAACTCCTAGAGAGTTCAAGACAGGAGACCATGTCTATCTCAAAATTAGACCTAGGAAGAGTTCCCCGAGAATGGGAGATTGTGCCAAGCTAGTACCCTCGTATTGTGGACCCTTTGAAATCTTAGATAGAGTGGGACCTGTAGCCTATAGGCTAGTACTCCCTCCCACAGTGAAGGAACATAATGTTTTCCATGTTTCATTATTTAAGAAATATGTACATGATTCTAATCATATAATTGACTGGTCTGTGATTCAAGTGGAGATGGAGGGAGAATTTATACCAGAACTTCAATGAATACTAGACAGGAAGGAAACCTCACTCAGGAACCGAACCATTGCACAGGTCAAGGTGCAATGGAAACACTTTGGCCAAAATGAAGCTATGTGGGAAATGGAGGATGCCATGAGACATGCATATCCATTTTTGTTTACTTCTGTATATACATAGCACATTGACATATATAACATTGAGGACAATGTTCCTTTAAGGGGGAGGGGATTGTAACACTCATGTTTCCCCAGTTTGTAAATATAAATATATTGGCCAAGAGATTATGACAAACTCGATATGTGTGAATGTTTGATTTGAGGAACCTTTGTATAAAAGGTCAATGAATGTAATTTTTGTTATTAATAGAAAAACAGATAAGTGTTGCATGATTGTTGAAAGGGGGGTTTGCCAAGATAGACCATAGATGCTATGAAAGAGATGGCGAGGGGAACAAGGAATGGTTGAGATAACCCCCACCAAACCAATACCTAGCTGGATTTAATTGCTTAGGACCAGAACAATCCTTTGACCCAGGAATGAATTACAGTCAAGATGGTAGCTGGGAAGACCTCATCAAGAGTTAATGAGGGGATGGGGCAGAGCGCCCATCTTAAAGGATTTCAGACTTGACCACAAACTAGGAATTTGGCCCACACACAATCTTGTTGAGGAAGGCAAGAAAGGAAGGCATGGTGGGTAGAGGAAGGGATGCGAAGAGAAGCATAGAAGAGAGACTAAGCTCTCAAGTTTGAGGAAGAACTGGGAAATGAACATGTTCTGGTCGCAGGGAGTGGCTAGCAGGGTTATGATACAAGTTGATAAAGAAGGGTGTTGAGTGACTGATGAAGTACTTAGGCAAGCCTTCTTTCTTTGTATAGAGAAAACCCGTTCCCAAGATCCCATGGGAGGAGGAGAGTAACCTCTGTCCCTGACTGTTGCTAAGTTGGAAGCAAGAATTCTCTCTCAGAGCATCGTGGTCTAGCTTGGGGGTGGCCAATGGTAAATCTGTTAGGAGTGACTGAGCCTATGGTTGGATGGAAATAGGCACCCCTTTTAGTAGTCACATCACGATTTATGGTTCTGATAAGTATTTCCATACTTTGTGTTTGAAATGGAATAATAAATGAATGCATGTATTTATTCATTTAAGAATATTCTCTGTATTGAATGATCAAGTTATGTATATGTATTTATCTTCTTGTGGACTTATGCTTTTGATTGATCGTCTATATGCCCCATTTTATCCTTCGAGACGTCTTGGGACGTAAACCTGTAGGAGGGTTGGGATATAAAGCATTGCATCAATCTGACCCTGTCCGTCTGAAGAGGATATCTCCTTTAGACTCCTTGTTGTGTAACTAGGACATCATGCCCAAGTCCTTATCAAGTTCATGATGAGGAAGATGTGCTTAACTTGCAAGAGTTTAGAAGGACCCATATGAACAAGTTCTAGAAACCCCATGCTAAGCCTAAGGGAGCTAATTCCTTCTGGCTTCAGAGCTTTGGAAGTCCGGGACTTCGGAGTATTATCGGCCCCAAATAGTCACAAACCGGCCGAAGGTGACCAAGAGTCACGGTTACCTGTAAACTTGATTGACGTTGGGTGGTTTCCCTAGTGGTTAGAGGAACCTATCTTACCAACTAAACCAGGATCCAATTCCCCATCGCGAAGTAGCACGATCCACTGATCGAGAATGTTTGGGGTTTCCCTCAGTCGTTAGATCTATGCCAAGGCAACTTCGACTAAATACCACTTCAGTATAATGAAGACACCATAACATCAAACTCCCTGAACACCAAAGTTACAAAGTAAAGGAGAGTCGTAGATTTTGGGGAGGTTGTTAGGATCCCCGCCTACCATCCGATCATTCAGGAGGAGGGACCCACACATGGTACTTCGATGAAGTCCTGCTTCGGGAGAATGGAGTGGCAGTAAATCCAAAACCCCCGAAGGCCAGAGCCGCAAAGTGACCAGGACCGTAGACCTATGGATCCTTCGGGTTCTTTCCTAGCCATCGGATTTACGATGTAGTCAGCCCGACGTTGACTACTTCAGGAGGACAGGGGTGTCGTAACGTCAAATCCCCCGAAGGCTGGAGTTGCGAAGTAATGTGGACCATGGATCTAAGGATCCTTCGTGATCCCTCTCAGCCGTCGATAAACAGGGGAGGCGTGGCGCTAGATCCTTTAGTCTGAAGATTGGGCACTCCTGGGAATTTGAGGTGTGATGTGTCGATAAGCTCTGAAGCCCGAAGTGATGAGAGTCGTCTATTCGAGGACGTTTCTGGACTTTTCCTAATTGTCAGATCTAGGTTTTGGTCAGCCCGACGCTGACCAAATCTGGGAGAAAAGAGGAGTTTGCATCGCAAAACCCCCAAAAGTCAGAGTTGCAAAGTAATGTGATCCATGGATCTGTGGATCTACGTGGTCGGGTCTTGACCGTGAGATTTGAGGGATGTTAGAAGGCTGTCAGTCTGGTGTGATGTGGCAAGCCGACGTCACCAGGGTGATGTGGATCCAAGTTTGGCATTCCACGTGTCACTTGGATTCGTGCATATCACATACCCTATAGTACCATTGATACATGACACGTGTCACCCCTGGCCCCTTCTACGTGTCAAGCCCTAGTATGTGCTCGCCTAGTCAGAGTGGTTGGTGAAGTGACCGAAACTTTGGGAGGCCGAGACTTCGAGACTCCGGAGGATTTGGAGTGTAGTATTGTAGAGATACCAAAAGGCCTGAAGGCCGGAGCCACGTCGAAAGTTTACTGGATTTCGGGACTCCGGGAGGTCTCGTGCATAGACAGTAAAGAGGCGTTCAGCGTCAAAGTGTCGAAGTGCTGAATTCCCTGTTTGCCTGCGTGTTAGACACATGCGTATTAGATTAGTATTGAGTCTGTCATTGGTTTAATCGATTAATGGACATTTCCTGCGAGTGGAGAGAACCTAGTAATGGATTCTCGTGGATGCTACGTGGATCTCAACCGATGAACGCTTGAAGATCCTTCACCGGAGTATGTCTTCCGCTCTTGAACTCTGATAGGAGCATGCTGACCACGGTTGGAGAGCTCTTAGTGAGCATAAATACAATTGAGACAGAAAAGGAGGATCTGATTTAAGAAGGAAGACAAAAATTCAAATGCCCCATCCCTAGGAAAGGTATTAAGGGGTCGGGTGTGTTACAACCTACTTCAAAGCTTCTAATATTGTGTAATTAAAAATTGGATTTTTTCCATGTCCCCATTTTTGGGTTCCCATGTTTTGTAGTAGAAATGACTTATATGGCTTGTCAGTGAGGAAAAAGGGAGTCAAAAGGGGTTATTTAATGTCACTTAGTTAGGAGATGTTATGTTTTTAAAGTTAAATTAAGGAAATAAAGTAACTTTAGATTAATAAGTTACTTAAACATTATTAAAGTGACTTTTAATTTTAAAGTGAAAGTAAAAGGAGAATAAGGTTCATATTTGATTTAGTCAAAAGGGAGAAAGTCCTAGAAGGCATGGAAGAAGAATAAAATGAGGGGTAGCACTTCACTTTGGATCATTATGTTTTTGGGTTGATCTCTTTGGAGTGCTCTTGGAGCCAGGGTTTTTGTTAGGGTTTTGGGAAAAACCCTTCCATTGTAGTTTAGTTTCAGTGGTGCGATATCCACCCTAGCTAGACAAGGAGGAGGATCCATCATGGATCTTCATTGGAGTTTCATCTTGGGGTTTGTTTTTAGTTTTGAGTTGTAGGGAGTTGCTTGGAGAGGTCGTGGCACTTGGAGGATTTGATCTCATCTATTGAGGAGGCCATGCCTTGATCCCAGGTTTTTGGCTTGTATTGTGTTTTTTCATTGATGTACTACAGCTGCCATAACAAACATTAGTTAATATACTTTGGATTCCATTGATAATAAAATACCCATGTGTTTTCTCCATATTATGAGTATTTGAATTGCATGCAATATGTTTGACCGGATGTTTATTGGTAGAATCATGCAATATGTTGTCAACCAGATTAGGCCATAAAGAATATTTGTAATGCAAATTGTTTGACAAAATCACTAATATCCTAGCCTAGCATTGTTGGGAATATTACAGTGGTATCAAAGACAAAGATCTTGCCAGCCTGAGGGGAACGATTTCTTTGTGGTAGAGAACGTATCTAGTGGGGACCGATTTTTACAGTCAGAGCCAAGATCATTCATCACAAGGGCCGAATTTGCAGAGTAGGGAATGCAGTCCCTCATTGAACTAAGTTTCTTGCATGTCAAGTCAAAACCCTTGTGATTTGGGATGAGTTCCATTACCCAGGGGAAATTTCTTATTGTTGAACTGATTTTTATTTGTTAAGAGCTGAGTTTTTCATTTGTTGGGTGAAGTTACATTTCTGGAGAGGCCGTTTAGAGAGGTTGATCCCTTTGGTAGTAGAACTGTGAGTAGTAGCGAGAGTTCTGGAAAGGATCGAGTGATCGTTGAGAAGGAAGCTTGTGAAGTCATCATGGTGGATTGATTCATCCTTGTTGCAGATCATGGGAACTTGTAGAAGCCATGAGGATGGTTGAGAGTTCACAGACTGTAAGAAGGGTCAAACTCTTCCCATTTGCAGAACCAAGTGTCAAGAGGAAGGCCATGTGTTTATTGAGGGAGTTGTTTCCCATATTTTGTAGGTCGTGAGGGTTAAGAAGGGGTCACAAGATCCTAATTGTGCTGCAGGAATATAGAGAGGGCCGAAGAGCCCATTGGGTAAGTCATCGGGGCTTGGTAAAGAGCCACGGGCTCTTGGGATTGCAGGTCATGAAGGTTGAGGTACCAAGAAGGCACTAGAAGAAGGCCATGACCTCCCTTGGAGAGGCTGCAAGGGTTACAACATGCAACAAAGGATTAGAAGGGAGTCATGATCTCTTTATTGAGGATTGAGGAGGGGCCAAGTGCCAAGGTTGTGGGTCTTGGGATGAATCATGGAGATTGGAGAGAAGGGAAACAACCTTTTTCTTGATGTTTAGAGGGTCGAGGGAGGCTTGGAGGGCCTTGGAGCAGATTGTCAACACTATTGAGGATACATTGGCATCATACCCAGGTCTCAGTTTGAGTTTGTAATGTTTTCTATTTATAATGTAGTTGTTGTAGTAGCCACTAGAATTCTAGTATTGTGTGTACCAGATTCCACCCATAACAAAATGTCAATGCTATCTCTTTTATCAATTGTGTATATGGTTTGTTTTCTATATGTTTGAAAAAATGTCTATCATTGGAACAAATGCAAACTGTTTGTAGAAATTGATCAATCAACTTGTAGCACAAAAACTTGTGAATGTTAAGCATTTGAAAAAATAACACAAAGAGAAACAACACCATTGGACAAAAGACCCAATATTCTAGCCTAGCCAATATTAGAGATATTACATACTGAGGGGAAATCAATGAAAAGACAATTTCATATTGTTTCTATGAAGTAACTAGAACTTATTCTAGTGATGCGGTGCCTTAAGAAGATAAATCTGGAACGTTTGGCTGAAATTTTGAAGATGGAGGAAAATAAATACATACCTTACTATCAAGAGTATCTAACATTGGGTGAGGATATTCATGCAACTTTTCACTTTAAAAAATATTACACCCTCTAGTATGGAAGTTGGCCCAAGGATTTGGATGAGGATTATTTTAAAAACACATGGCAGGGAGTGAAGAAGGATGAGCATGAATGACAAGTGGAGGAGGATGCATCTAGCCATGAGGATGTGTGCATAGAGGAAGACCAAACAACAACCTATGATACATCATGGTAATTAACCGATGAGGTCGATGACACTAGTGTGCTAGATGGAGAAGATGAGTATGCAATATCTTGTCCTACTTTTAATGAGCATGAGGAAATGTTCCAATCAGTTGATGTTGAGGAGCCGACATATTTACCTGTGTATGATGTTGATGAAGACATGGATTCAACATCTCATTCTATGTATGACAGGTATGGTGATGCATGTACAAAGGATGACAACAAAATGGTTGATTTGGTGGAAGAGAACAGATCGGGAATCTTGTATGAGGAGGATATTCCACGTGAGGCCCATCATTGCAAAGTATCATCTAGTGAGTTAGTTGGTCCCTTGTGTGACAGTCCATGCCATGCCGATGAAATAAAATTACGTGATTTGGAGAACCAAGTATGGATCACAGAGGAGAAAATTGTGCAAGTGTTGACGAGGGCAGATGGTGCTCATAAGTTTATTGAAGACCTTATGTAGACAACCCGGTTGGAGGAGAGGAAAAGGCGAATTGCAGATGGATTTACTAGTATCCAATTGCGCATCATCAAAGAGGCACTAGAGTAGATGAAATCCAATTACTTGCATATGTTCATGGATAGGGACCTTGCTCTTAAGTTCGTTGAAGACGAGGAAAGGGAGGTTGAGGAGCTTCGTTACCAGATGAGTTTGGCACACTCTTCATCATTAACAACAACAAAGAATCCATCATCTTTAGCAGTCGTGACACATGAGGGCGTGAGTGGAACTCATGATTCAAGGGAGGAGCCTCTTGTGACAATCCCCCACGAGGAGCATTCAGCATTGCAGGTGCTTGAGGAGAGGTTTGACGCAGAGGGTTTTGACCATGCACCTATTTGACATTGTGGGGATCATGAGACGCTTTTGTCGGAGAGCCCACTAAAGGCTCAAGGATTAGCTATGGAGGAGATAGTTGAGCACACCCCTTGTGGACTAGCCCACAAGGAGATATATGCATCCATGGATTAGGTGGACAAGTATATGATAGACTTGGGTATGTTGTGGGATACAGGTTCATGCAACATCAATAGAGTGATGGATACAATAGTGCCTACAAGATATAGGATGATACAGGATGATTCAGTGATAGTGAACAGGGTGTAGGGGTATTCATTTCCACGCAGAAGTATACAGTGGAGTTGTGGGGTGTTTCTGCAAAGGAGACCTCTTGACAAATTCTCGAGCATACCATTGAGTTGAGGTTTCCTAGGATCGGTGAGTGGATGGGTGAGCCTCAGGGGGCATCATATCCCTTGATGACATACCTTCATATGGGATATCATTAGATTAGGATCAGGGAGAGGATAGGCATAGGTGTGCTTCTAGACTTCATTATGATCTCTTGGTTTTACCTTCGGAGTTGACCAACGCACTAGTCGTTTTCCAGTCTTGTAGGCAGTGGAAGTGGCATATAGTGTTGTTATTAGATGCCCTCGGACTATACAACAAGATAGGAGAGGATCACTGGAGTCAGTTGGATGAGGCAGGGGGCATTATGTCCAATGCATAGAGTGCACAAGAGGAGATCTAGAATTTGTTGGATCGGTTCACAGAGATTTCAACAGGCACTAGGAGTGGCAGACTTCCAATTCGTTGGGATTCTGGCACTCTTCGAAGTGATAGATTTCTTTAGATGATGAGGATGATCGACATGATTGTGTCAGTGATTGGACTGTGCCATTGTGGGGATGTTGTGAGAGGAGTTTTTGAGCTTTGGTGAGATAGATTTTCCCTCACGATACCCAGGATCGAGTCAATCTGTAGGTCAACATACTTTGACTTCACTAAGATGTTTTTGTGAGGCATGATCCAGGGTAGTGAGTTCAGTCCTTTTAGGGATTTCATCTTGGGGGTCCATAAGAGGAGAGCACATTTGAGTATGGAGGTCAGATGATTATGATCATGTGGGTGAAGTTCCAACATGATGGTTCCTCTCGAAGATTAACTTGGGACCCTGGGACTGTAGTGTTTGACAGCTCGACAACCAGTACAAATGAGATGGCCAGTTCTCACTTTCGTGAGTTTACTCTTGGGATGCTCAGGATTGGTGTTTTGGAGGAGTGGTCTTTTGAGGAGTTGACCCAGTTTATGCAACTTATGATTGTCTGGCTCATCATGGGCATTCAAGTAGATTCTTGTAGTAGCAGCTTGCATATCAGTTCTATGTGCAGAGAGTGTCTCACATCATCTAGGAAGGCCCGAGAGAGGAGGAGCTTCGTAGACGATGTATGGGAAGACATGGGGGATTGTACGAATTTTCAGTAGAGCAGGTCAAGGCACGCTCATCCCACAAGATTGATCCAGTTTTTGACCATCTCTGGAAAAGAATGGAAGAGCATGTTGACAGATTGCATCACAGTTTTATCGAGGGTACAATGGGTAGACAGTGTGCATGCAAAGATTGAGTAGTTCACGTACTTTCCAGTGATATCTTCGAAGTATGGGGCAACACAGGTGACAAAGTTATCTACTGGAGAGATGTCTAGATTCCATGAGCAGTCTGGATTCATTGCGAGTGATCAGGACATACTTCCTTTCCCGACATTCAAGATCGAGTATGGCAGTAGATTTTTCGATCGTTACTTCACCCAGATGCATATGCAAGATACTATTCATGGTAGTAGATTCATCCCTTACAGGTATTTTAGGTGGGAGCAATAGGGAAGGAGAAGGAAGACTAGGAATGATGGTTGGACGGTTATGATCATAGTGGCATAACATCAGCATGGTGGTTCCTTTATAAGATTATCTTAGGATCCTGGGATTTCGGTATTAGACGGTTCAACAACTGGCACAAAGGCAAGAGCCAGTTTTTGTTTTCATGAGATTGGTTCCCTAGCAAAGCAGTTCCTTGATGGGTTGATCAAGTTGTTGCAGTACCAAGTTGTTCTACTTAGTGGAAGTATCCAGGAGGCCTCTTATGTCCGCACCTTGTCGGATCACGCATTGAGCAGTGGATGCTTCACATATTCCAGGGTGGTTTGGGACCCTAGTATCATTTTTAGTTACAATCTGGCTTAGTCGATGGAGCATCAGGTTGTGATGACATTGCTTGAGGACAAACAATCTTTGGGAAGGGAGGATTTTTCATGTCCCCATTTCGGGTTCCCTTGTTCTGTAGTGGAAATGACTTATGTGTCTTGTCATTGAGGTAAAAGGGAATCAAAAGGGGTTATTTAATCTCACTTAGTTAGGAGATGTTATGTTTTTAAAGTGACATTAAGGAAATAAAGTAAATTTAGATTAATAAGTTACTTAAACGTTACTAAAGTGATTTTTAATCTTAAAGTGAAAGTAAAAGGGGAATAAGGGGTCATGTTTGATTTAGACAAAAAGAGGAAAGTTCTAGAAGGCATGGAAGAATGATAAAATGAGGGGTAGCGCATCACTTTGGATTATTTTTTTGGATTGATCTCTTTGGAGTGCTCTTGGAGCCAGAGTTTTCGTTAGGGTTTTGGGAAAAACCCTTCCATTGTAGTTTAGTTTCGGTGGTGCAATATCCACCTTAGCTAGACAAGGAGGAGGATCCATCCTGGATGTTCATTGGAGCTTCATCTTGGGGTTTGTTTTCAATTTTGGGTTGTAATAATTTTCTTGAGGAGGTTGTGGCACTTGGAGGATTTGATCTCATCTGTTGGGGAGGCCATGGAATGATCCCAAGTTTTTGGCTTGTATTGTGTATTTTTCATTGATGTACCACATTTTCCATAGTAGCCATTAGTTAATGTACTTTAGGTTCCATTCATAATAAAATACCCATGTGTTTTCTCCATATTATGAGTATTTGAATTGCATGTGATATGTTTGACCAAATGTTTATTGGTAGAATCATACAATCTGTTGTCAACCAGATTAGGCCATAAAGAATATTTGTAATGCAAATTGTTTGATGAAATCATTAATATCCTAGCCTAGCATAGCTGGGAGTATTACAATTTTAAGGATATTTTCAGTTCAATAGAGCTGGGAGCTCGAATCCTTATTTGTTGCATGGTGTTGGTGTAGAATTCACATGTGAATTCTCTCATTGAAACAATGTGTAATCTCCTTAGTTTTTAAAAAATGGGGCAAGAGCCTAATGATCAATATGTAGTTTTGAAAGGATAACATGATATGGCCATCAGATCGAACCTCTCTCCCCGGTCAACAAGTTAGCAAAGCACAACCATTTGTGTCCAGGACAAGCAAAAATCCAAGGCACGTTGGTTGGAAAAATTTGTCTATTTGAAGAATTGGTTTCTTTCTTGCCATTTGTTAGCACTAGAAGATGTTCTCTGACTGCTGGGAGGGCATGCCTAGCACATCTTAGTTATTGCAATGGTTTTTGTATATCAAGGTTGAATAAAATTTGGTTTGAGGAACATGCAGTAGGTGAGTCAAAATATTTGAAAGGTCTGAAAGTGCTCTTAAAGTCAAAATATCAACAACATTTTACTTAGTCAAAAAGAATTCACAATGGTGGATTAGGTAAATAGGCAGAATAGAAGAAATTCAAGATATAATGCAAGTTAACATTTTGTCTGCTTGCAAAAAGAAGATTTCCAGGTTTAAAATAATATTTCAAACTTGAAACATGTATCTGAATACAAATATTTGAAACAAGTAATATATCAGTAAGTAAATCACTAGAATTATAGTTGAAACAAAGAGAAAGAATGCTTTGCATAAATTTCAATTGTACTCGAATAAGATAGAAAAGATAAAAAGTAGAGTTAAAACAGTCTAACCAACCAAAGTGTTTGATTCATTTTAGTGTAAAATATTACAGTCTTAAAGCTCTTTTTTCATCCCATATTCCCCCCCTCCTTCCAAAATCGAACCCTCTTAGGTTTTCTCTCCCTCCTGCTTTCCTCTAAGAGGAAGCTTCTCCCATACTCCACCATTTGGTTTACAATATATAGAAAAAATGCTATCAATTCCAATCCCAAAACTAGTAGATCGAATCTCCCTTTGAATTGCCAGAATTCGCCCAAACATATGAGCATCATCCTCTTGAAATTATGTAGCTGCCAAGTATTCAATCAATGATCAAAGGATACTCTGCCATATGCTCTACCACCTGCTGGAAATGAAGATATGTTGGATATATGCTGATTCTTCTCCTTGAAATTTGGATCTATGTTATCGGGTGTTCTACCACTTGGATTTGGTTTGACTTTATGAGTGATGGTTGGACGTGTGAAAACCAGTTGCAATAATATTCTGGAAAATTTCGTTATGATTGGACGAGGATTTCATCCAAACCATTGAGAAAATTTGAAAACCGCCTCCAATCAAGGTAAATGGACCCATTCTAGAAGTGGGTTTTTAATGATTTTGAAAGAATATTTATAGTTTGATAAAAAAAATGGAGCCCAGAATTCTCTTCTTGGAAAAATGATGAGAACTGATAATTGCACATATCATGAGCTTCTCTTTAATGATTATGTGATCAAGCATTGTAATTGTTGTATAGAATTAAGAAAAAATATGGAAATTCCCTTTCAAAGATGAGCTCATTGATAATGATCTGCGACTGCTATTGATTGATATGGACATTGTTTTGTTATTTGCAATTCGAAGATACAATTTCCAGACCTTTGTTTCCAACAATATTAAGAACCCAAAGCCATTGGAGGTGATGATAAGACAAACCAACTCTAAACTTCGGGTTTGACATAGCTTAAATTAAAAAATGTTAAGTTTGAACATACAGAGTTCAAGGCAGAAAGATACATAGGTGTTATTTCTCACATCCCTAACAAAGCTACAAGTTCCTTCTCGATTAACAAAGTGATGTTAATAGATTGGTGGAGAAACTCTCCAATTTGCTCAAAATCGGCTTCCTTCATATTTGTGGAGGTCATTGCTTGGATACCAATATGAACACCATCAGGCGACAGAGCACCATTGTCACCATAAACTGCATTCTTGTTTATTGTTATATTACACAGATCACACACTTTCTCCACCTTATTTCTAATCAGTCCAAGTGGACGAAGATCCCACAAAACTAAGTGTTTTTTTGTCCCACTTGTAAGAAGATTGTATCCCTTGTTCATTAAGTAGTTACTAAGAGAAACTGCATTTTCCTTGACCTGCTTGGCGTAGGCTTTAAAACCAGGAGTCATAATATGCTTAAGAGCCACAACCAATGCTGCAATTTGGTGGTTGTGTGATCCTCCTTGAGAGATCGGAACACATAAAAGTTTTCTCTATCCTTGTAATCATAGGGGGCACCCTCTGGCTGTCCCTTTTTAGAAGATCATTTATTCTCTTGAACCCTTCAAACTCTTGTGGGTGGTTGTAGTAACCAAATCACAATAGTCAAATGGATTTCTAGCTTCCTAAGCAACAAGAAAGCCACCGATGTGAGCCATGAAATCGTTAAAATTTCCCCAAATGATGACATTGAATGGGTTGGATCATAATATGACAATTTATGTGCGCTGCAAGAATGGCATCATTTTTGCAGCGAACCAGTTATCCTTTAAACCTTGGGAAAATGCCTTTAATTGGAGATGAAAATCAAACAAATTTGATGTGACACATCTTTGACCCATGCAATGATTTCTAATCATACCTTATAAGAAGCAAATGAAACCAGTTTCAAGCAAAGTTAATCTCACCAAGGATAACTAATAAAGATAAAATGTGAAGAAAATTAAGGAAATTTAGGTTTAGGAGAAGGCTTATGAATGGATAGGCAAGGTTTAGGAGCATAAGGAAGTTATGCAGGTTTAAGGACTAACACAATCCAAATGTGATTGAAACACTTTGAGCAGAAGTAAAAGACATTTCAATTCGGTCGTTGAAGATCAACCTTGTGATTCACCCAACATGATTAGATGAAAAATTCAAAGCTTATAATAGCAACAAATAATCAAATATCAGACCTCGGAAAGATGCATGAAGGCATGCATCATCTTCAATGTGGGGGAGAAAGAGCATTCAGTTATCGGTGTCCTTCTATGATTCTAGATGCAAATTTAGTTCCAACTCCTTCAGACAGTCTTCATCATACATCTTGGCCCAAGCATCCAAACACCTAATACTCATCTTCTTCTTATCATCTTCAGATCATCATGACAACGGAGACAGCAATTTTGCAGTTATTTACAACTACTGAAACATGTAGCAACCAGATTTATTGCAGCATACTATTTCTAGAGGCAGTTTTTCCACATCATTTTCAAACAAATAAAGATGAATCGGGAAAATCCAAAATACAGTTTTTTCGCAGAAACTAACAAATTAAGTAATACACAAATGAAATTTCCAGAAAGTGCATAATGAGGGATCTGCATGTATGTTTTGAAGCAGATTTTTATAATTTTCAGATTTCCTATAGCAGTATGCTTCAAGGGCACTTTTTGCATGTCATTTGTAAATAACTTAAGCTAAACCGAGAAATTCCGAGAGATGGTTTTTGTGCTTCATGCAACAAATTGAGTACTAACGGATGAAATTTGCATAAAATACATGATAAGGGATGCACAGGCATGTTTTAAAACTGTTTTATAAAAATTATCAGAATTTTTGTAAGTAGTGACAACCATCTTTCTGTAGCCGATTTGTAGTTTTGAATGGTTGCACGCATCCCAAGACTAGATCGCGGCTTGGAGATGATTTCAAATCAGCACAAGATGATCATCCACCTATCAGTTATGATTTTCAACATTTCTCAATTTTCAAGTTTTCAAGCATGAATAAAGATCAATTTTTTAGCATTTTTTGTAGCAACAGTTCAATAACAGTGAGAAAATTCAAATTCATATTCAACATCAATATCAGTTTATCTTCTTCAGTAGCAATACTCTTCATACTTTCAAGTTCATATCTACATCATCAACAAACTTATCCAACAACAGGTCATCATTTGCAGAGCTTACTCCATCCAACATCTTCCTTTTCACATCATGCAGCCAGGTTACAACCAAAGTATTTTCCTCTCATATCAACGCATCAGAGTCATATCAACACACATCAGGCAAGCCAAAGTTTAGCATTTGTCTCTCATACCATCATCCACCAAGAGAAGGTAAAGTTGGGTAAACAATTTCTATTTCTAGGTAGTCATCTAACTTGGGAATTCATGCACATGAAATTCTTGAATTTTTTCATATTTTTCATTCCTTCATTTCCTTACACTTTACCTCATTATCCATTCACATTTCATATTTCATTTTCCACCCATCATCATCCATCTCCCTGTGGCATTGATGATTTTGAAAAAAGTTGAGTGTAAAACAAATCTTTTCCACTTAAGTCTTGTATCATATATGTCGAATTTTGTAGGAAAACATCACTCCAATCTCCATGTCTCATATCTGAAATATATCACTAAGAACAAGAAAATATCATTACCACAATCTGATTTAATTAGAATGCAGGCTCTTATATCTTGTTCATCCTTGTCTTGCCAAAGAAAAAAGTAATTGTATCATGAAGAGAGATTGAAGACCATATATGATACCCGAACAATATCTCCTATGTATCTTTGATTGCATGAGGACATGCAATGATTTGAGTGTGGGGGAGATGTTGGAACTTGGAAATAACACATTTTACGATGTCATTTACTCATTTTTCATTTACTTTATCCTTTCATCTGCATTCCCTTGATCATTCATATTTCTGCATTTGTCCATTTTTACCCTATATGTGCTTCACATGGCATACTTACACTAAAATGGTTGATTTCTCATGCTTTGATGATTACTTGGGGTAAATATTGTGGTTTCCTAACTTACTTATGAAATTCTGCAATTTTTAGCAGTTTTGGTAGTCAAACTTTCCACGTCATTTTTTAATAGATGAAGAGGAATCTCAAAAATATAAAATATGGGTTTTGTGCATAATAGGGTCATTTAGGTGACTCCTGAGGAAAATCCACAAAAAGTGAAAAACAAAGGATGTATGGTTGAGATTTCCAAAATTGGTCATTTTGGTAACTAGCCTGCAATTTCACTAGCTAAGTGGTTTGACCAAGTTCCAGCCCATATCCACGAATTTGGACCCATGGATCTCATGGAGCATGATGTTATTATCCTCTTCAAACAACCTTAAACTAAATCCAGGATTTTATGGGAAGAGATTCACATATTTGGGATCTAAGATTTGTTGGTTGCAAATCCACTTGTTTAGGATTTGATCTCATTTTGTTGTAACTCATTTTCCTTTTGTAAAGGAGAAGCTATATGTATAAATATGAGAGGATATTATTCAGTTAGATAGATAAGGAGTTGGAGAGTTGAAGGAGAGGATAGAGCAAAGAGTTACCTATTGAAGAGAATGATCATTTCAATTATTTGGATGCTGGAATAAAGAGTTTTTTGTTGCGGATTAAGAGTTCTATGTTGTAGTCTTTCTTGGCAGCATATGCCAAGAGAAGCAGGGTCCCCTCTCTGGTATACGTTGCCCAAATAATTTCATTTTTGTCGTGTGATGTTATTTCAGTGGTTGCTCATTTCATTTTTTGTAGCATTTCATTTTTGCAATTTCAATTCTTGCAAGTGTGTTTTCCCTACAGAGTTAGGCATTGAAGGCTGAATTTTTTTAGTGATCACAAAATTAGTTGATGCCTTTGCTTGTCAACCAAAGGAATGTGGTTAATAAGTTGAAATATAAGTCCAGTGACCAAAGTTGAATTATGTAGCTTTTTATTTCTACAATTCCATTTCTGCAGTTTCATTTCTGCAAGTGTGATCAGCCGAATGTGTTGTGCATCAAAGCTCTGAATGTTTGTTAACCCTGAAAATCCAAGAGATAGCTAAGAAGCCATAGGACTCGAACCTACAACATAAGATTCTCTGATTTCTCCTATTCTTGACATTTTTTATTCAACTTGCTTAGCTTAGAATTAGTTGCCCACTCCTGCGTATATTTTATTGGCATCTCACAAACTTACGAGCTCCATGGTTGACAATTTAATGGACAACAATTTAAGTAATTGAATTGCCCGACACAACCTTTGATGATATAATAAATATATGGGATACAACTTTGAGGAGTTTGTGACCTTATCTTTTCTGTCATTTTACTTAAATTTTTAACATTACCAAGTTTCAGGATGTTTGAAATTGGTTCCAAGTTCCTTGGACTTCATATGGAGAAAATAGAATTGCATATCCCATTCAGAATTCAGCAGACTTAACAGTTTTCGGGATTTTATGATTGGCAGGACTATAGTGTTTCCACTAGATTGCACAATGATGAATTTGCATGGGATGAATTGTTATTGTTGGGATTT
>ML815258.1:48742-98880 GCA_009831015.1 Picea engelmannii | reverse complement strand
CAGTATTAATATTCATGTAGCTGGCATGTACTCAAGGTGATACAACATTCAAATAATGTGAGTTTCCTCTTCTTATCCTCTTCAATGTTAAGCACATAAATAAATAAAGAGGTAAGCTTCAAGCACAAGGGAATCAGAACAATCTGCTCATGTGTTCAGCATAGTGATGCAGCAGAGATTTGGGGTGTTTGTGACCTACTGTATCATATTTGGGCCCTAGGCTATTAATGGAATACTAAAATCCAATCTGTTTACCTTTATCCATATCAGAGGGATGGCGTCACATGGCTAGACATTTCAGCCCTGTTTGTTGCAAATCTGTTGAGTACTCTACCAAATTGAAGTACATATTTACAGCTATCCCCACAAATTACAGATACTGCAGCTGTGGACAAGAATTCTTGAATATACAAATATAATTTACAATATTCTACAGAAGAATGACTGGAAAACTTATTGAGCACTATCCACAGATATCTTTACAACTCCCACAGTGTTCATCCAGATAAGGTTAGTTCAGTTCCAGCACTAATCACTTCTGGCTAGATGAACAAAATATAAATTATGAAAAGTAGCATTATGCTCCTTTACATGTTCACCTGAACAGAGTGGTCAGCAGAGCCGATAACATATTTTATTTGAATGGTTATCCAAATAGAACAATTTGATGAGCTAAATTGATTGAAGTCCACAATTTTGGCATCTGTATGATTACCAGGTTCATGCATTGCAACTTTACAGCTTCCCATCTTTTTGGCAATTTTCAACAGACCACCATCTCAACAATCTATTTCTAACAAAAATTTGATACCCGTGCAAACTCTTGCCCATTTGATAATACATTGGAAGTCTTCATCTAACACAACATGATAATGTTGAGTGGCTATAAGCATTCCTTCCTATTCCATTGCTTACCACTTAGCAATCTCTAGAACTTTGCATTGAATTGTATACATTTTCTGGTCTAGTCTCTTGCAGTCTACTCAGCTAGTAATTAATCTGCACAATCATCTCAGTGATCACATACAAGATTGTACCTAAATTTTAGTCTGCATTGTACATTGTGATATTGTCGGTGTGTTTCCCTAACTCTAGGAATCACTAATCACCTCAAGGACCACATAAAAAAAACCTCAAAGACATTATATTCTCTTGGAAACTGATGTTGGCTTTTAGTCAAAATCTTCTATGTTCAACAGTTGTCAAGGGAAAGGTTTGCATCTTGCAGTTTGCTTCACTTTCATGGAATTGTTTGAGTTATGCTGCAAGTCATTCAATGATTTCAAGGCCCCCTTTAAGCAGTTCTCCAAATTCCCTGATGTATGGCTTCCATCATTCAAAGTTTTATAAATGGAATTTTTTGGTATCAGGCCCCTATCCTGCATTTCCATCAAGAGCTTGTCCCCACCTAATAGGTTTCCTTCCTTGAAAATCCCATTGATGAGTGACCTGTACGTACTAACATTGGACCAAAGACCTCTTTCTTTCATCTCACCTTGTATCTTGAAGGCCTTTTGTACATTGCCTTCTTTACAAAGTCCAGTAATAAGTACATTGTAAGTAACAACATCAGGTTTCAAGCCACAGTCCATCATGAGATCTGCTAACCTTAAAGCTGCTTCTATGTTACCGGCTTTGCAATATTTATCAATAAGAGTAGTGAAAGTAGCAATAGTTGGAAGTAAGCCCATCTGAAGCATGTCGTGTAAAAGCACATGTGCTTCTTCCACCTTGCCAATCTTGCAAACTCCTCTTGCAACAGCACTATGAGCAACTTCAGGAGGAACCACACGCAATATCTCATTTTCATTCCTCAGTCTAAAAGCTCCCTTCAAATCACCATTTCTGCAGTACCCATTGACAAGCCTAACATAGATATTATGGTGAGGAACAAGTCCCTGCCGCAACATTGTATAAAAGAGTTCACAAGCTTCTTGTATCTTTCTTTTACTGTGAAATCCATAAATAAGCGTAGTGTAAGTAGAAGTATTAGGTGATAGCCCTAAACCTATCATTTGACTAAAGAGTTTAGTAGCAGTCTCCATATCACCAACATTAGAATACTTATCAATCATCATGTTATATATCAAGTGATCTGGAAATATATCTCTCTGGATCATTTGCTCCAATTTCTCCTTTGCTTCATTTAGTTTGCCTGTTTCACAAAGTCCAAGGATGAGTGCGTTGTATGTTAAAAGATCAGGCACAAAGCCATTTTGCAACATTCTGTTATACAAGTAGGAACTCCTCTGCAACAGCCCTTTCTTGGAGTGTCCAAGTATGAGGATATTGTAAGTAACCATGTTAGGAACCATACCTCCGAGTAACATGTTTTTGAAAAGTGTGTTTGCTTCTTCTAACATTCCAACTCTACAGTATCCATCAATGAGAGTATTGTATGTGACAGCATCAGATTGAATGCCTTTTGATGCCATCTCATCATGTAAGTATGATGCTACCTTGACCTTGCCTTCCTTGCACAGTGCATTTATCAAAGAGTTGTAGGTGATACGGTTTGGTAATAAATCCTTATCCTGCATTTCCTGGAAGAGTTCAATTCCCTGAAAGACATTGCCTGCCTTGCAATACCCATTGATGAGAATTGTATATGTATAAGCATCTGGAAACAAGCCTCGTTGTGCCATTTCATCCCACAGTCTCAAAGCTTCCTGAAATTTTTTAGCCTTGCAGTTAGCATCAATAAGCGTATTGTAAACAACATTACCAGGAGCCAAAGACATTTCCTGCATTTTTTGCAGGAGCCTATTTCCCTCTTGTAATTTTCCTTCCTTACAGAGACCTTTAATAAGGGCACTGAATGTGAATATGCTAGGGGAGTGGCCCTTTTCAACCATTTCAGCATGCACATTCAAAGCTTCCAAACAATCACCTGCTCTGCAATGACCGTCAATTACTGTATCATAAGTAACACAGTTAGGGGTGAAGCCTTTCTTTACCATTACTTTCAAAATTTCCTTTGCCAGTCCCAACTGGCCTTGCTTGCAAAATCCATTGATAAGAGTGTTGTATGTTACCAAGTTGGCAGAAAGGCCACATCGCTCCATTTTAAGATACAACTTGAAAGCTTCCTGTGTTTTACCTTGTTTACAATAGCCATCAATTAAAGTTGCAAATGTCACATTGTTGGGAACCACACCTCTTTTCTGCATTTTCTGCAGAAACATTTCCGCCAAGCATACCTTCCCTACTTTGCAAAATCCATTTATCAGTGCAGTGTAAGTGACAACATCTGGCTTCAATACGTTCTTGTACATTTCATCTAGAAGGTCAGAAGCCTGTCGCAGATTGCCTACCTTACATAACCCATCGATCAAGATTGTGTATGTGATATGTTGTGGGCTTAGACCAATTTTCTTAGTTTTCTCAAAGACTTTTTTTGCCTTATCTATCATGCTTGCCTTGCAGAGTCCTTTCATCATCGTAGTATAGCTAACCAAATTGGGCTTAAGGCCTACTGTTTGCATTTCATACCAAAGCCTCAAAGCTTCCTGCAGGTCGCCTTTCTCACAATGCCCATCAAGCAGTATGTTATAAGTGACAACGTTTGGAGCTAAATTCATTTGTAACATCTCGCAGAAAAGCTGATTTCCACGATCGGTCTTTCCTTCCTTGCAAAACCCATTGATCAGAGAGTTAAAAGTAACCTCAGTAGGGATTAGCCCTCTTACACATAATTCACTTAACAGTTTATAAGCTTGATCGCTTTTTGCTTTCTTGCATAGACTATCAATGAAGATATTGTAAGTGCGTACATCAGGGTATAAGTCTTTCACTTCCATTTTAGCCAAAAGCTCGAGAGACTGATTAAGATTTCCTTTCTTGAGGTTACCATCAATCAAAGTGTTGTATGTGACAACTGTGGGGGTGCAGCCAGCCTTCTCCATCTTCCTGAGGAAGTAATTTGCCTTTTTAAGTTTGCCCTCCCTACAAAGCGCATTGATAAGAATATTGAAAGTGACCACATTGGGACGAATTTTGTGAACCACCATGTCCCTGAAGAGAACCCATACCAAATCCCCTCGGTTCCTCTTCATGAAGGCACTGAGAATATAGTTGTAAGAGTACAAGGATGGTCTGAAACCATGACTCTTCATCCGCTGAAATATTTCTACAGCATCCCCTGTCATCCCTGCCTGAACATAAATCTTGATTAGCATATCAAACACAGCAGGGTTTGAGTTACACTGTCTGTAAGTACTCAGCAATGTGTCAAAAATAGCCGTACAACCCATTTGGGAAATATGTTTGAGAGGATCCTTAGCAGGCGCATACATCTTGGCCCTTGACAATATGTGGATTGTTGTGCAATAGCAATGGATCATGTGCTCAAAGCCAGGCTGTTTGCCCAGCCACCTCAAGAATTTGAGGGCCAGTTTCCTATGTAGTCTCCTGAGAGGTGCCAGTTGGTAGGGCATTCTATTGAGAGATTCCCGGAGGTGTATAGTAAGGATGGTGTATATGCTTTTCTCCAATTCCACTTGGACATCTGTTTTTGGGGCTTTGTGGGTAGTAAAATATACATATGCGCAGTAAGCTAATTGGAACATACAATACAAAATTTGGGCAGCAAGAGTGTGTACAAGAAACAAAGGGGTTTTCAAAATTTTCGCTTCCGATTACACTGTCTACATATGCAATCATTTACTTGTAATAAACGATAACAATAATTATGCGTCCCACCAGGAAAGGGAAAAACGAGCTCTAGCCTTACCTGTTTGATGTCTCTGACGCAATCCTGAATGCTGCTTCTTTTTCTTTTTGGTCTTCATTATCCTTGCTTCATCTCCTCTACTGGCAGTGCCCATATCGATATCGCTGAAATTAAGAGAACGCCAAATTCCAGGCCTCTTTTCTTGGCTCGTAATGGTGACAGCGAGCTTGACGTCAAATATATCATCATATTTGTTAGACCAAAATACAATTACCATGCTTCATCTTCCGGCTCTTCTCTTCTTCAATGTGTAGTACAATGGGAGGCTGTCAGTTTCTTAGTCTTTCTATAACCCTTCAGCTGTTTATATATACCTCCCTACTGTTTTTACTGGCTAATGAGTTTGATTTGGATTTTTCTTTCACTCCATAGTAGCGACTCGACGGGTCCCTCGGCCCTCGCCTTCTTCAGCTCTCTCACTTCGAAAGCAGCATAGAGGAGAAAATTCAAACAAATACGATAAATAGGTATCTGGCTAATGAGTTTGATTTGGAATTTTCTTTCACTCCATAGTAGCGACTCGACGGGTTCCTCGGCGCAGCATACAGGAGAAAATTCAAACAAATACGATAAATAGGTATTGACATTATTACGTTCAAACAAATACAACAGATAGGTATTTACATTATTAGGCCTTTCTTAGTATTGGATTAACACAATATTTTGACATCATGCAAGAAGCTTAAAACACTCAAATCATTAGAGTTAGTTTACCAAATTAATCTAGCTCTTAATTTAAGCTTGTGCTCTATGTGTTTGTTTGCATATAAAATGAACTAAAAAAAGGGTGAGTATAGGGTTATGTTAAAGTGTAAATCTAGAATTGTTGTATTTATAGAAAATAGTTAGATCTTTAAATAGCATTTAATTGGATATGATTCGTCAAGTGACGTTGATAAGATTAATTTGGTGCTTGGGGTAGTAGTTGGAACTATAAAAAAAAATGGAAAATAAAGAAAATGGTCGAGGTTGTCACGTCATTATTTGGCATAGAAAATCATGAGGGTTGCCACATCTTTGTTTGGTTGGTTTGAGGTGGAAAGCATTTGAATGTGAGTTTATGGTGGTTGTTGAAAGCGTATGTCGCATTCACTAGTTCTCAGTGTTTGACTCTGGTGGGGTGGTTGATGGTGCTTTTGTGTTTATGGTTGAGGGAGAGCTTTACGCTCAACGTTTAGATTTCTTACCTTTGTTTGGGTGTGTATGTAGGCATCTTCTGGAGCATGCCATGTGAGGGCACTTGGAGTGGACTTAGGTTGTGGTTGTACTTGGTGTGGATAAACCTCTATTTTGTGCTATATGGAGAGGCCTCCATGCACGTTGTGTTGTTTTCTTTTTGCCTCTACAACGCTGCACTTGCAATTATGCTCAAGAAACCTACATGTGTGGCATGGGAGTGCACTATAACACTTGGCGAATGATGTTGCTTGGGTTGTCTGCATAAGGGGTTGTATTGTTGTGCCTTCTAGTTGCATTTTCAACTTCATGGGTGGTGTTTCCGCCTTTATACACACCTGGGTAACATGGAAGAAACCTTCAATCCACTTGGTGCATCCTTGGGGGCAGGTTTCGAGTCAAGGTGTTGTCACCTGATACTCAACTCCTTTGTCTAGGCCAACTCCTAGCGAAGCCAAGGGGGGTAGTCCATATAAAAATAATCTAAGGCTCTTTAAACTAAGAAAGAAAAAAGAACTACTTCTAGGAGTTTATTGCTTTAATAAAACAAATACATTCAACACCTAACATTCATCATCATTTGAGATAATCAATAAACCATTTGTCCATAAGCATGCATGTATTGAAAAGGATACAAGATCTGCAAGATTTAACAATATAAGTTAGACAATTGCATGAATGTAGAAGATTGCTCACATAAAGATAAACCAGTTATACCAGTGCCTTAAAAGGAGTCGCGGGCAATTGTTGATCGAGTGTTTTATTAAGGTAAATTAAAGTTTAGTTAATGAGAGAAAATGTGGCCTCTTTAGAGGCTAGCTCTTTGTTTGGAAATTTGCGGAAAACTTACTGAAACCCAAGAGGTCTCACCAATAATCTCATTAAGGGCGTTGGATGTCCAAAACGAGTGGGAAAACCAAGTCCCGAGAGGGCCCGCCTTACTTCACAGATCACCCTTAGGCGTTTTCCCGCGCATTGAGCTAACAACTTCAGAGATTTCCCTAATTAGACTACAAACAAGGTTTATTGACTTTGCAATACTTGAAAGAGATAAACTTTGTACCCTGCTTTGTAACTGAAAAAGAGAAATTGCAAGATACTTGGAAATTGAAAGATTGCAAGACTTATTGTTGATAGTAAACAAAGAACTCTAAACAAAATATGCATAAAAATTGAAAGTTCCTTTTAATTAACATGCATGTGAAATGTAGTGTTATGTGTGTTAGATTCGCTTAACTTGTATGTGTGTTTGAGATCAAAATATTTAAACATGAATCAATAGAAAGAAAGTCAAACCAAGACACACAAATCCCCCTAATGGGGATGGAGAAATTGGGCACAAAAGGGATCGCTTTTGTTGCGCCGATTACACTGAGAACTAAGTTCTCTTTGAGTTTCTCCTTGAGAAATTGGATCCTTATAAGCTTTGGATCTTGAAAATGCAAGAAATAAATAACAAGAGATGCTTCTTTGATGAAGAAGGAAACCCTCAGATGCTCCAAAAGTCCCGATTTCGCCAAAATCGGTGGAATATCCCCTTGTTTTTTGATGGACCTGCTAAAAACAAGCAAACAAAATTAGTTAGAAGATGATAGAAATCAATTTAAAAGACTAATTTGAACTTGGAAATTTTTCTTAAAATTTTACGAAATATTTCTAAGGCAAAGAGACAATTTTTTGAGACTTTTTCGACACTTTGCATGAACCTAACCTGGGCTCTTCTAGTTGTTTATGTTTTATGTCCTAAAACAATAAGCATAGGACAACTAGCTAGCATGATTTTAAATGCGAAACAAAACAATTAGCTAGCTTAAGATCAAGATGAAAATAACCTAAAAATTGCAAGAAAAATGCCTAGATATACTTCTTTAATTAGAAAGAATTGCAACTAGATCTAGAAACTTAAAGCATTCAGCATTAGATAATCAAATTAAACTTTTAAAGAAGATCTAAACAACATGCAACCAAAGAACTAGAAAGAGAGAAGAAGTTTTTTATGAATTTTCTGGAGTTTTTGCTTGAGCATGGAACACTTGGGCTATGGGGTCCCTTTGATGTGAAGAAGAGGGAGAATGTCTTATTTTTTCGAACTCCTTGTACAAACAACCGATGCAACCTAGCTCCTTTGCCTCTCCAAGGACTAGATCCTGCATGCAACACAAGATACCTACAAATACATGTATACTTATTGTTTTCTACACAAAAAACCTCAATAGCACATTAGTTTGAACAAAAACAAAACATGCAATGAAATATTCAACATAGATAAACAAGTGAAATAAGTAGTAAACAAACTAAATAACTCACTCCAATTAGATAATAGTATCCCTATGATCAACTAAGCAAACAATAAACAAATGCAAAATATCAGTGTAACATCACCTCATATAAGTCCAACATTCATCCACACATAAGCACCACACAACATAGATGAGCTCCAAAGTCTTTTATTATTCCAATAGCATGAGAAAATTACAACAATGATGTATAAGCTTGCCCAAAACCGAACTAGTAAATGGGAGGGGTTGACCTTGCTTATATATCAAAAGAGGGTGACAACTCCAAAGAGGGATGCACATAGGGTTTAGGAGATGCATGAGAGTTAAAGGGAGAGTTGCGTGGGAGATGAGTGGAGGTATGTGGGGTGAAGGGTAGTGGAGTAGTGTGTAGGGGGAGTGAAGTGAGGTGGAAGGGTAGTGAAGGGGAGTGGAACTCGAGTAAGAGGGAGTGTGAGGGCGAGTGGGAGCATTGGGATGTGCACCCCTCCTTTAGAATGCGCCAACTATGTAGGTGGGGTCGAGTCCCTTCATTGGGATCTCCTCCATGTCCATGTCACCCTCAGTGAAGTCACCTTACACTTTACTTAACTCGCCTAGGCCTCCAGTCAACTGGGGACACAAGAAAAACATGTTTCTGACATGTTCTCCAGTTCTCCTAAAAAATAGGAGATTAATTAAATTACCCCTTTTCTGTAATTTTCGAGTAATTTTCATTTTTTAATGATAATAATCACTTTTTTGTCTTGAAAGAAGGAAAATAGGGTTTACATGATACTTTGGACTGGAAAATGACCATAAATATGGCATCTGGTAATGTTTGATGCCATATTTTCACAATTTATTGACTTAGAATTAAAAAATTACATTTTTGCGGGAATTTAATTAATTCACTGAAACATTAAAAAAACCTATCAAACCTAGCCACAATTTCCATATGACTCATTAAGATGACCTAGTATGAGCTCATATACATTTAGACACTAGGCATTGTTTTTCCATGCCAAGGCCTAACCACCAGCACATACTCCAGCTCTGGAGTCAGTCTTCTGAGTGAAAAGACTTAGAAATTATTTAATCGCCCACAAAGGAAGGCATAAAAAATAATAAATAAGTGAAAAAAAACACTCTAGAGTACATACTCGTGTTTAGGTCTTAGGTGACCAATCGCCTTTTACAATATCTCATAATTAGGTCATTTATTGCAATGGTGGAAATGCGGAAAAAGGTGGTCTTTTTGAAAGACCAACTGAACTCTAAACTCTGTCATATGAGCACTGACTCCTCATTCTTTGGCGGTTCTTCAGGAAATCCAGCTTTTGCAAACTGGTGGATAACATTGGCTCCATATGGGGACGTGCGGTTGATCTTTACATATGTAGGAGACCATGCGAGAATCCATAATTACGCGACCTACATCATGGACGTCTCGTCAACAATCATATCCATATAAAACCAACAATAAACACATTTTGCAATGATAATATATAAGTACATATAATACAACAAAGCATCTAATATACATGTGAATATAGTACATAAAACAATAAATAATGTACAAAAAAGACAAAGCATAATGTACAAAGGATAAGGGTTATAAAATATGATACAGTAGATGCTCCCATGGGCATCATATGACCTATGTGAAGAAAATCTTAAGAAGTTGGTCGTTGACTGGAAGGGCAAATTTCTCACCATCCAACCTGTTGAGATAAAATGAATTCTTGCCATCTGTACCCTGTATGATTTATGAACCTATCCATAAACTGTCGAACTTTCCATGATTCCATGGCTTTTCCCTTCTTTTATCCCAAAGAAGGACTGTGTCCCCTTCCTGAAAAAATCTTTACCGTGAATACTTATCAAAATTCTTATTTACCTTGTCCTGATTCTTTATACCCTAATCCAGTTCTTTCCTTTTGTTCTCATCTAGCTCAATCAACTGATCAATTATGCTCTGTTGGAAGTCCTCATCTAGACCATATTTCTGAACAAACTGATACACTCGAAGCTTTAAGTGAACTAGTAAAGTAACATCAAGCCCGTAGACAAGATCAAAAGGACTCTTACCTGTGGAACTCTTTTTGGTTATTCTATCCGCCCATAATTTGAACCTAATCTTGTTGTCCCATGACCTCTTATTATCCCCCACTATTTTCTTAATAATATTCATTAATTTCTTATTGTTGGATTCAACAAGACCATTACCTTGGGGATAATAGTTTGAAGAGAGGGACAACACAATGTCATACTTAAAACAGAAAGAAGATAACTCTGTAGAACTGAAGGCCTTGGCATTATCGGTTGTAATCTTGGCGGGCACACCGAACCGAGTGATTATCCTATCTTCAAGGAAATCCATGACCACTTTGTCGGTTGTTGACTTAGTGGGTATTGCTTCCACCAACTTAAAATAGTCAGTTGTTGTAATTATCCAAGTATAACCATTACTTGAATTATCCTTAAACTGACCTATGAAATCAAGCCCCCACTGCTGAAAAGGAGCTTCGACAACCACAGGCTAAAGAGGCAAGGCTGCTAGCTTTTACTTCCCTGTAAATAACTGACATTGCTGACAAACCCTAACCATTTTATGTACATTTGAGAAAATGATCAGCCAATAGTAACCTACTCTGAGGATTTTGTGGGTCGTAGTTTTAGCTGCAAAGTGTCCACCACAAAACCATGAATGGAAGTCAACCAAAAGTCTCTTGGACTCTAGCTCATCAACACACCTAAGTATCACTCCATCAGGGTTCTTCCACCCCAAGCCGTCTTGAATGATACAATACTTTGCCACTTTCAACCTCAAATCCCTCCTCTTATGACCAATCAAATGACTTGGGCAAGTAAGGTTTGAAAGAAAGTAGATGATATCTGAATACCATTGGTGTTGTTCTAATTTTTGAAGCTTTGGTGACAAGGTTGGCCTAGTTTGATTGTTTTGACATACTAAGTCCAACACTTGTTCATTTCCTTTAGTGAGCATTTGAGCCAACCCTTGACCTTTAATCAACTTAGTGGATTTAATCTCTAAGTCATATTCTTGAATCTTGAAGGCCCACTTTCCTTTGTCTCCCAAGAAATCATGTTGCCCAAGGATATCCTTTACTATTGAGTGAGGGACATACCCCACAATCTTTGAGTATCCTATATAGACTCGGAAATGGTTGAGATATTTAACTAAGGTATAAGCTTGCTTTTCCATACTAGTATAGTTAAGCTCAGAATTTTGTAATGCCTTACTCATAAAAGCAATGGGTTGCTCCTGACCCTCTTCATTTTTCTGGAGCAAGACCCCTACAATAGTGTCTTCTGAAGCAAAGGAAAATATTTGAAAATCTTTTGAATAATTAGAACTGATTAACACATGAGATTTTCCAATTTCATCCTTAATATTTTTGAAAGCATTCCTTCGTTCTTCTGTCCACTCATATTTAGCATATTTTTTCAATAACTTAAGGAGTGGTTTCATCATCTCAGCTAAGTTTGGTATGAACCGTCTGACAAAGTTTTTCTGTCCAATAAAAGACCGAAGGGATTTCTTGGTTGGGGGTAAGGGAACTTTTTGTATGGATTCAACCTTTTCAGGATCCATTTTTACCTTGTCTTATGTTATAATGTGACCTAGCAACTTGCCTTTGTCAACACCCAAAATGGACTTAGCTAGATTCAAGGAGATGCCATACTTTTGGCATCTTTCAAAAAAATGCCTAAGATTACTTATGTGATCTGACCTTTCTTTAGAAAAAACCGTTAACTCATATTGGCAAATTTAAATGATTTTGCCCATAATTCATGGAAGGCAAAATCCATGGCCCTCTAAAAAGTGGCACCTGCATTAAGTAAGCCAAAAGGCATCCTTAGGTAGTAAAAGGTGCCCCAAGGTGTGGTGAAGGTAGTTTTGTTTTGATCTTCCATCCTCACCAAAACTTGGTTATAGCTTGAGAAGCCATCCAACATGGCCATAATCTTGGAACCAGTTACCCTTTGATGTCGGGTCTCCATGTTGGGTAGGGGGTAATTGTCTTTAATGCATGCAAGATTTAAGTTTTTGAAATCAATACATAATCTCATCCCCCCATTATTTTTTCTGACAACAACTAAGTTGGAGCACCAAGATGAATGTCTTGTTGGAGCAATGATCCCAACATCCAACATCTTTTTAAGTTCGGCTTGAACAAGAGGTGTCAACTTAGGATTTATTCGCCTAAGTTTTTGTTTGAAAGGTTTTGTATCATCCTTGAGGGGGATGGTATGTTGAAACACATCCTCTTGGTATGCTTTGAACTCATCATATGTGAAAGAAAACACATCCCTATACTCTTGGACTAAGCTGATCAATTCCTTTCTTTCTTTTTCTGAGGTTCCTTTTCCAATTTTTATAAACCTTGGGACTTCTTTTGTCCCAATGTTGATTTCAATATAATTGCCAGACTTTATTATTTCTTTTTTAATTTTTGTACATATCATGCCTATCAAAAATATTTTCTAAGGCAACTATTCCTCTGGGAACTGGATTTTTAATTGGATTACCCTCCTCAACATATTCTTTACCCTCCTCTTTATAACTGACATTGAAACCTGATAATTCTTTGACATTATGGATGAACCTTAGAACTTGTTCATCATCTTTGAAGACTTGCCAATGATCAATATTATCTGGGACAGATGGCCTAAAGATTATCTCCAACTTTCCTTCTCCTTTCATTATATCTTCTGAGGGTCGGAGGGTAGAAGTTGCTACAACTAGACTATCATCCAAGTTGTTTTGATCTCTAGGGATAGCAATGAGATCCATAGCATCAAAGAATTCTATGACAACTTTATTACTTGGAAGATTTATATCTTGCAAAATCTTATCTTTTCGTGAGGGAATTTTCAAGAGATTTGACACTGGAACCAAGACCTTTGCATTTGATATCCAACTACCTAAATCAACATTTAGATTAGTAATTGGAGTGTTTGTAGGAGTAGTTACCTTTGGAAAGTTAGGTTGAGAGTTGTTTGTTGCTTCTTTCCCCCTCCTCTGGTAGACTATCCCTCTGTGCCTTGCCATCTCTAATATTTTCTCATCTTTAGGTTTGTGACCATATAACTTAGTCACATTATCATATTATTCAACCACTTGATTACTTTGCTCACTTCTTTCTTTCATCTGAAACCAATAATCCATAGATAAAGAGTGAGTTTCACCAAAGTTATTGATGTGGTTGGAGTTTCTGGGTTGTCCTACAATGTTTTTTTACTGGAGGAAGGCCTTGTTCATTTATATGGAAAAATACTAGACATGTATATTCTTCGTGAAAGTCTTCACAAGCTCTACAAAAATGCGGTGCTTCTTCATTAACCACATTATTTGACTCTTGTTGATTAGGGGGCCTTTGGTCTTGAGGAGGACCTTTTCTTTTCCACCTATCATTATTTGGTCTAGGTTGAAATCTGTTGTTTTGAGACCTTTCCATAGCTATCAACCTATTTTGTAGGGCACTAAGTTGAGTAGCATGGGTAGCTTCCATCCCCTTGACCATATCAGTAACGAACTTTAGGGGGTTGAAATTAGGGTCTTTATTTTCAGGAGCTGTAGCTGCAACCTTGTCCTTCGCCTATGTTTTCCTAGAAGAACTACCTCTACTAAAACCCGAAAGGTTGGACTTCCCTAAAGCCTGCATGTTTTTATCAATTTTGACTTCTATATCCTGAGATGCCTTGAGGTTAGGGGGTTCCTTATCTCTAAGTTGGTATCTCATTTCCCCACCAAAAGCCTCGACATAGTAGATTAAAATAGCATCATTTGGAGGCTTGATATCTGTGTGCATGTTGGAGACAAGTTCAATAAATTTCTTGTAAAACTCATCCATTGTCTCATTCTTGTTCTTTTTTATTGAGTTAAGGGTTGCCAACAGCTGATGATGATCTTTCTTTTCCCCCCATTTTTTTGTGAAGGCATTTAAAATATCTTTGAGCGTTTTGAAAGCATTGCCAGGCATATCCTCATACCAATCTAAGGCATCTTCTTCTAAGGAGAGGGAAAAAAATGTCATCTTAACATCCTCATAGTCATGTTTTGTACACCATTTTTTAGTACATCTCATGAAGGACTTAATATGCATTTTGGCAGACACAACATTATTTCCCTAGAAACTAGGCAACTTTTCAATAGCTTATTCTAGGAGAGGATGTGGATAGTTATTTATTGTAGTGAAGTCGCATTTATCATATATGGCCATTTCTGAAAAAATACTTTTATTAACAAAGAACAGGTGAATATCAGAAATGCACTTGGTCTCTAAATGACTAAGGACTCTACAGTAAGAGGCTTTGGCTAACCTCCTTCGATAAACCTGTTCAAGTTCAGGAATGAAGTTAAGTAGGTCTTCTGAGTTCCTCCTTGTAGAATACTTAGTCAAATTGGAATTAAGTGGATTCGCCAGATGGTTGAGTCTATTTCTGATAAACTACAAGCATAAAAAAAATAACTAAAAACAAAAAGGAAAAACAAGTCGTGTTCCGGGAATAGAAATATTTATACCCGACAACGATGCCAAAAATGTTGCCGCCTTTATGCACACTTGGGGTAACGTGGAAGAAACCTTCAATCCACTTGGTGTGTCCTTGGGGGCAAGTTTTGAGTCAAGGTGTTGTCACTTGATCCTCAACTCCTTCATCTAGGCCAACTCCTAGCGAAGCCAAGGGGGATAGTCCCTATGAAAATAATCTAAGGCTCTTTAAACTAAGAACGAAAAAAGAACTACTTCTAGGAGTTTATTGCTTTAATTAAAAAAATACATTCAACACTTAACATTCATCATCATTTGAGATAATAAATAAACCATTTGTCCATAAGCATGCATGTATTGAAAAGGATACAAGATCTGCAAGATTTAACAATATAAGTTAGACAATTGCATGAATGCAGAAGATTGCTCACATAAAGATAAACCAGTTATACCAGTGCCTTAAAAGGAGTCATGGGCAATTGTTGATCGAGTGTTTTATTAAGGTAAATTAAAGTTGAGTTAATGAGAGAAAATGTGGCCTCTTTAGAGGCTAGCTCTTTGTTTGGAAATTTGCAGAGAAATTATCGAAACCCAAGAGGTCTCACCATTAAGTTCACTAAGGGAATTGGATGTCCAAAATGGGTGGAAAAACTAGGTCTCGAGAGGGCCCGCCTTACTTCACAGATCACCCTTAGGCATTTTCTCGCGCATTGAGCTAACAACTTCAGAGATTTCCCTAATTAGACTACAAACAAGGTTTATTGACTTTGCAATACTTGAAAGAGATAAACTTTGTACCCTACTTTGTAACTGAAAAAGAGAAATTGCAAGATACTTGGAAATTGAAAGATTGCAAGACTTATTGTTGATAGTACGCAAAGAACTCTAAACAAAATATGCATAAAAATTGAAAGTTCCTTTTAATTAACATGCATGTGAAATGTAGTGTTATGTGTGTTAGATTCACTTAACTTGTATGTGTGTTTGAGATCAAAAGATTTAAACATGCATCAACAGAAAGAAAGTCAAACCAAGACACACAAATCCCCCTAATGGGGATGGAGAAACTAGGCACAAAAGGGCCCACTTTTATTGTGCCTATTACAATGAGAACTAAGCTCTCTTTGAGTTTCTCCTTGAGAAATTGGATCCTTATAATCTTTGGATCTTTAAAATGCAAGAAATAAATAACAATAGATGCTTCTTTGATGAAGAAGGAAACCGCTGGATTCTCCAAAAGTCCCGATTTCGCCAAAATTGACGAAATCTCCCCTTGTTTTTTGATGGACCTGCTAAAAACCAGCAAGCAAAATCAATTAGAAGATGATAGAAATCAATTTAAAAGACTAATTTGAACTTGGAAAATTTACTCAAAATTTTACGAAATTTTTCTAAGGCAAAGAGACAATTTTTTGAGACTTTTTCGACACTTTGCATGAACCTAACCTGTGCTCTTCTAGTTGTTTTTGTTATCTGTCCTAAAACATAAAGCATATGACAACTAGCTAGCTTGATTTTAAATGTGAAACAAAGCAATTAGCTAGCTTAAGATCTAGATGAAAATAACCTAGAAATTGCAAGAAAAATGCCTAGATCTACTTCTTTAATTAGAAAGAATTGCAACTAGATCTAGAAACTTAAAGAATGCAACATTAGATCATCAAATTAAACTTTTAAAGAAGATCTAAACAATATGAAACCAAAGAACTAGAAAGAGAGAAGTATTTTATGAATTTTCCGGAGTTTTTGCTTGAGCATGGAACACTTGGGCTATGGGGTCCTTTTGATGTGAGGAAGAGGGAGAATGTCTTATTTTTTCGAACTCCTTGGACAAACAACCAATGTAGCCTAGCTCCTTTGCCTCTCCAAGGATTGGATCCTGCATGCAACATAAGATACTTGCAAATACCTATATACTTGGTGATTTCTACACAAGAAACCTTAATAACACATTAGTTTGAACATAAACAAAACATGCAATGAAATATTCAACATAGATAAACAAATGAATTAAGTAGTAAACAAACTAAATAACTCACTCCAATTAGATAATAGTATGATTCCCTATGATCATCCAAGTAAACAATAGACAAATGCAAAATATCAATGTAACATCACATCATATAAGTCCAACATTCATCCACACATAAGAACCACACACCATAGATGAGATCCAAAGTCTTTATTATTCCAATAGCATGAGAAAATTACAACAATGATGTACAAGCTTTCCCAAAACTGAACTAGTAAATGGGAGGGGTCAACCTTTCTTATATAGCAAAAGAGGGTGACAACTCCAAAGAGTGATGCACATAGGGTTTAGGAGATGCGTGAGAGTTAAAGGGAGAGATGCATGGGAGATGACTAGAGGTATGTGGGGTGAAGGGTAGTGGAGTAGTGTGTAGGGGGAGTGAAGTGAGGTGGAAGGGTAGTGAAGGGGAGTGGAACTCGATTAAGAGGGAGTGTGAGGGCGAGTGGGAGCATTGGGATGTGCACCCCTCCTTTAGAATGTGCCAACTATGTAGGTGGGGTCAAGTCCCTTCATTGGGATCTCCTCCATTTCCATGTCACACTCAGTGAAGTCACCTTACACTTTACTTAACTCGCTTAGGCCTCCAGTCAACTGGGACACAATAAAAACATGTTTTTGACTTGTTCCCTAGTTCTCCTAAAAAATAGGAGATTAATTAAATTAGCCCTTTTTCAGTAATTTTCATTTTTTAGTGATAATAATCACTTTTTTGTCTTGAAATAAGGAGTTGCCCTGGTTTGACGACTCGATAAAGTTGGATCCTTTGTTGTCGAGTTCCCTTGATCCGTGTTTCCACAATCCGATCATTGGATGCGTGTTGTATGCATTCGGGGTTGATCTTTTTTGGTGTCAGTTGTTCTGCTACTTTTGAGGTGTCCAATAATGGTGGGAAATAAGGCTGAAGGAGACCCATGTTGAAAACTGGGTGCAGGCCAAGGAAAGGAGGAATGTTGAGATCAAAATCATTATCCCCCATAGCCTTGGTGATGGTGTATGGCCCATAATGGAGTGGGAAAATCTTCTAATGGGGTCCTGTAAGGCGTTCTTTCTGCAAGTGCAACCAAACTTTGTCGCCCACCTGAAACTTATGTGGCACCCGATGTTGATCATGGTGATGCTTGTACTTGTCATTGGACTTATGTAGGATATCCTAAACTTGTTGGCGGATGTGTTGGATCCACTCAATGAACTAGGTGGATTTGTCAGCTTCAGTTGGAGAAGGAGATGAGTCGGTTGAAGTGACCACAAGGGGAAGTGCAACATCTATGGGACCCAATGGTTGGAATCCCAACCCCACCTGAAAGGGGTTGTGGTCGGTTGAGCTATGTAGGGCTCAGTTGTAGCTATGTTGGACATAGAGAAGACTCTCATCCCATGTGAGAGGGTGCTTGGAATTATACATGAGCATGATATGCACGATCATTCGATTTACGACCTCGAGTGGCCATCTGTCTGGGGGTGGAAGGTCATGGATTTGGTGAGCTTGGTGTCCAATAGTGACCAGAGGCTCGACCAGAATGTGTGGAGAAATTGACTATCCCGATCTGAGACAATGGTTTGTGGGATTCCAAAATGTACCCAGACTCGTTCAAAGAAGAGCTTGGGAGTGGCCTCTGTTGTGATGCTCTTCTTCCAGGAAACCAGAATAGCCATCTTAGAAAAGCAATCAACAACCACAAAAACACAATCATTTCCCCACTTGGTGGATGGGAGGCCCGACATGTACTCCATTGAGATGGATTCCCATGACTTGTTAGGAGTAGGAAGAGGGGTGTACAAGCCTTGTTTCTTAGTGGTCAGTTTGGTGATAGCACAGACAATGCATGACCTGATATACTTGTTGACATCCTGTCTAAGTTTTGGCCAGTAGAAATGTTTATGTAGCATTGCCACTATCTTTTCGATGTCGAAGTGTCCTGCCACCTGACTATAGTGGGCTTCCTAAATCATCTTCGCTCTCTCTCTTGATGGAAGGAAGATATGGCCCATACAACACAACAACCCATCCTGAAGATGGAAATTATCGACAACTGCGTTTACACCCACCATTTGGTAGGTGGTGGTGAAGTTCGAGTTTGTCTCATAGAGTTGGGGCCATCCAGAGGTCTCATGGTCGCAAGAGTCTAGCACTGTGGTGAGTGTCACAATTGGCGGTCTGTTGAGGCAATCAGTGATGCGGTTGGTGCTTCTTGTTTTATACTTGATGTTGAGGTGGAATTGCTGCAAGTATGTGGACCACTTTTGATGGCGGTCATTCTGCAATTTGCCTTATGTCTACATGAACTGTAGTGGTTTATGATCCATGTGGATGACTGTCTCCTTCCCAAGAATGTAAAGTCTCCACTGGCGGCAGGCTTACACAATGGAGTACATTTATTTGTCGTAAGTAGGGTACTTATAGACAACATATGATAGTGTCTCACTATGATAGGCCACGGGGTGGCCGTGTTGAGTGATAATGGCGCCCACAGCATAGTCTGAAGCATTTGTCTCGATCTCAAAGGGTTGTTGTAGGTTTGGTAGTGAAAGCACTGGGGCTGAGCACAAGAACTGCTTCAAATCATCGAACTCTTGTTGTTGGGACCAACCCCACATAAATTTCTCCTTACCACCACCCCTGGTTATTTGTCTGAGGGCCCATGCAATATGGGAGAATCCCAACACGAACCTGCGGTAGAAATTGGCAAGGCCCAAGAAGATTCTAAGATCAGTGAGTGTGGTTGGGGCTGAACAATCATGGATGACTTGGATCTTGGCTGGATCCACATTTATTCCATGTTGATCAATGATGTAGCCTAGGTAATGGACCCTGTCCATGTCAAAGGAGCATTTTTCCAAGTTGGCATATAGCTTGTGCTGTCGCAGGGTGTGAAGAACCTACTGAGTATGCTACAAGTGTTCTGCCCAAGTCTTGATGTAAATGAGAATGTCATCCAGATACACCACTACAAAAGTATTGGTGAATGGTCACAAAATATCATCCATCATCCTCATGAAAGTGGCTGGAGCATTCGTCAAACCGAAGGGCGTGACCAACCATTCAAAAAGGACTTCCTTTGATTTGAAGGTGGTCTTCCATACATCTGTATGTTCTATCAGGACCTGGTGGTAGCCAGACTTCAGATCAATCTTAAAAAAGTATTTGGCCCTTGTGAGTTGATCAAGGAGATCATCGATTTGGGGAATCAGGTACCATTTTCTGACTGTGATTTTATTTAGGGCCCGGTAATCAATGCAGAGTTGCTAGGTTCCATCTTTCTTCTATACCAACACGATTGGGCTCCCACAAGGTGATGAGATGGGATGGATGTGCCTCTTGTGGAGCAGTTCTTGGATTTGTCACTTGATCTCCTCATTCTCTAACAGAGAGCAGTGATAGACTGGCCCATTGGGCAGCGATGCGTCTGGGGTTAGATCGATGGGGTTCTTGACCTGACAGTGCAAAGGTACCCTGGTGGATGAGGAGAAGATATCTGAGTATTCTTCCATGCCCTTATCTACTTGCTTCTGCTGTGTGGAGAGTTCAGTCGCAGAGACCCTGGATGTGGCTGTGATTTTCGCTCATTTTGAGAGAAAATCACGAAGAAGACAAAATTCCCCATCTGAGAGATGACCTTCCTGCATTGCCTAGCAGAGATCAAGGAAATAACACTAGGTGGGGCTGCCTTAGGTATCCTGTACAATTTCCTGTTCAAAGTAATAATAACACTATGAGCCTAGAATCATGTACAACATGATGTTTCCATAAACAAGGTTGGCCCAAAAGAACATCACAAACTTCGAGAGGAGAAACATCACACAATACCTCATCTTTGAAGGGCTTGATGTCGTATGACATTCGACACTGTTGGCTAACGTAGAGATCACTTCCTTGGGAGAGCCATCCAATGGTGTAGGGTTGTGGGTGCGGTGTTGTCGGCAGGGCCAGCTGCTTGAAGATCTCTGCATATATGAGGTTATTCTGGCTACCACTATCAACGATGAAGTGAAGTGAGGTGAATTTTACCCACATCTATGAATGGAAGAGGCGCTCTCCTTCTTCTGGCTCGTTTGGCTCACCAGGCTAGAGCTTGGTGGTAGCAACAATGGCACTATGTTTTGCATTAATGATCCTTCTTCCCCTTTCTAGTTCTGACTCAGAGTTAGAACCCGCATCTTATTCAAAGGCTTTCACTTTGTCCACCAACGACTGCTTTGAGCGACAGTTAGTAGTGTTATGCCAAGGGCTCTTATGGAAGTCGCACCAGTTCCCAGTATCTTTTTTTGTCTTTCTGGTGTCCTTCTTTGCTTGCAGCTTGGATTGGTTGTCCTAATACTATCCATATTTGCTCTGTCCTTTGTTTTGTGGGTTAGGGCCGCCCTTTCCTAGATTTTTCTATGAGGAGTTCCCAAGCCCAAACTACTGCGTCTTTTTTTTGAGCTTCTGCTAAATTTTGACGGCATATTGACAGGTCGCGCCCAAGGATGAGATGCCAATAAATTCCATTTCAGTTTGAATGTATCTATGCAGAGCACCATGATACTTGAGCACCAAATGTCACTCTAAATCTTTGATACCCATCTTGGTGCGCAGGGTATGGAATATATTTGTGAACTCTGGCACTGCTTGGTCTCTTTCTTGCCGCAGTGTGGTCCATTTGGTATACAAGTCATCATAACTTCAGACAGGGTACTATTGTTCCTTAATATAATCCCTAAAGGATTCCTAGGTGGTCATGACTGCAAATAATGAGGGTTCCTCTGTTTCCTTTTTCTCACATAAATTTTCCCACCAACCTTTGACATGGGGAATGACTTTGGAGCACAAAAGTAATCTTTTCTCTATTTGAAAAGTTATCGACAGAAAAATACCCTTCTAGTAGATTCAACCACTTTTCTATAGCATATGTGTCTATCTAACCTTCAAATATAGGAATATTGAATTTTATTTGTACCTTGAAGGGGGTGACACCTCCGCTCGAAGAAGATGTTTCACCTATTGGTAGCCGCCGAAGGATTTGAGTGAAAATATCCATCATCTCGTTCCTTTGTTGCGTGAGGGCTTCCTCAAGCAACATTTTGAAAGGATCTCCTATCCTTTCATATTTCTTTTCTCTTGCCATGAGAGGTCGCTTGGGTGTGCCAGAGATTTTTTCCTCAAGAGAAACAAGCTTGAGACCCAATTCTTTGTACTCTGACCTCATTGGGGACATGCATTAAGACGACAAGGAACATATTTCTTTGATACCACTGATCCGTATTTTATGAGCAGAACGAAATGACTATAGATTATTAATAGATTCTTAACACAGAATAACAGAGATACAATAAAATTGGTTTTCTATTCAATAAGGAAATAAGCTGAAACTGTAAAATGCAATGGAAAACAAGCTTGATGCAATGGTGGTAGCTTATCTCTGAGAAGAGATGTGATAGTTGCGCTCATTCGCAAGAATATGGTTACAATGAGGCTCTAAAGGCCTTTTACAATAAACAGGAATGTCAAAAACCCTAGACATCCAAAAACCTAACCCTGGGAGATGAAGCGCCAAAAGTCATGTGGGCCACATTTGGGTAAGTTAGTACATCAACTTCCCAAGGTCGTAACTTTTGCATAAAAATTTCTTTTTAGGCGCACGATATCCCATTGGAAAGGTCTAACCGAGAAGAACAATTTTCGACTAGCCTAGGTTAGTGCCTTTCGTAGTCACCTGGGCCCCAAATCCCAAAAAACGTCGTTTAGGGCCTTAAAACGACCCTAGAAGTTTGGAACCCGAAAAACTGCCAAGGTGGAAAACTGTTTTTCAATCCAGTGGAATAGGTGGGTGACCGATATCCACCTGGATCATAATTTCCCTAATGCTCAACTATTTTCAATTTAGATTATTGATGAATATTTTGTTGACATTATTGATTTTTTTAGTACAAGATTTCCCCCAAAGTAATTTAATATTGTGCAGAAGAAGAATTTTGTGGTTAGAGCTGCATAATATCAACTTATTGCAAGTCATTTGTATAAACTAGGTGCAGACAACATTTCAGGAGATGTGTTAAGGAGCATGAACGACCTATCATTTTGGTAGAAGCACATGAAGGAATAGTTGGAGAACATTATGCAGGGAAGGCTACTGCACAAAAGATATTGTACACAGGATTATGGTGACCAAAATTTCATAATGATGCAAAGGAGTATGGCTAGAATTGTGATGTTTGTCAGAGGCTTGGAAAACCATCCATGAGGGATGGGTTGCCACTGAAACCTCAGGTAACTTTGAAAGTGTTTCAAAAGTGGGCAGTAGATTTTGTAGGACCAATTAATCCACCAACTAGAAGATCAGGAGCAATTTATATCATTATAACGACATAATATTTAATGAGATGGGTTGAAGCAATGACACTAAAATATTGCATCACACTTCCTATTTGAGAAAGTAGTGACAAGATTTGGATGCCCTAGAATTCTGATGAGTGATTAGGGGACTCATTTTATTAATAGTACTATCCAGGAAATGACTGAATAATTTTAGATACATCATCAGAAGAGTAATCCTTACAATCCTCAGGATAATGGAACAATGGAAGCATTTAATAAGATATTGGATAATGCCTTGACTAAGATTTGTAATGTGAATAGGAATGATTGGGACCTGAATATACCAACAATGTTATGGGCTTATAGAACTACATGCAAGAAGATAACATGGCAGGCACCTTTCAAATTTGTGTATGGACAAGAAGTAGTGGTTCCCTTGGAGTATTTGATACCTAGTCTGTGCATTGCAACGATTACAAACATGACATAAAAAGGTGCATCTCAAGAAATATTAGCTCAACTTATGGAACTGGAAGAAGACATGATCATAGTTGGTTTTCATGAGGAAGTACAGAAGGAAAAGTACAAATATTGGAATGATAGACGTCTTATGAAGAATAACATTAAGGAATGGTATACGGTTCTTCTCTATGACAATAAATATTTGCATCACCCAGGAAAGTTCATAATGCATTGGCTAGGGTCATATGAGATAAAGTTTGTCACAGATGGAGGTGTTATGCAACTCCAAGATTTAACAGGTAAGGATATTCAAGGTTTTTTGAATGGTAGTCAACTGAAACTGTATAGGGACAGTTGACCTACCGACCCTCAGTAGTTGCAACACAAAAGTTAGACTTGTACAAATTGTATATAGTAGGAATTAAAATTAGAAAAAGAGAAGAAAAATGTGGGAAAATGAGAAAAATCCAAAAGAAGTAGGAATATGGATATGTAATAGACATACAATTAAAGGATACAATGCACATCAAAAGTTAGAAAGAGGTATGATAAAACCTGAAGACACTGTGTGATAGAAAAAGTGAACACAGTGCATTGGGACATAAAATGATCGGAAAGAGAAAACTAGTGACCGGTAAAGTAAGGCTCATTTATGAAAGAGTTTATAAAAAGGAGAAAAGAAGGACAAGGTAAACACTTATTGTGATTTTGAGAAAAAAAGAGTGAAGGAGAAAACAAAGTGAGATTGTGTGAGAAGTTGTGAAGAATCCATCCCAAATTTACAACAAGTTTTACCCAAGCTAGAACAATGAACCCACCAAAGTTCAGAGCACCCAACCGGTTCACAAGAAGGAAAAGAAGTGCCAACAAACTGACAGAGGATATGATGGGAGTGGTCGATGTGAATGAGATTCCATCTATAGAGAGTGAATCAATTAGTCCAACGTTGGTCAAGGAGTAGAACCCAGAAGATGAAGCAGCAGAGGTAAACCAGGAGGAAAAAGGTTGAAAACCTAGTGCAGAAGGAAACCCTAACATAGTGAAACCAGGATTGTGCACACACTGGGAGAACAGAATGAAGAAGATGATGACCAGACAAAATCAGATGAACCTAAGGCATCAAAGAACCCTAGGGAAGAAGAAGCCTCAGAGGTCGAGGATGACAATGAATAATATCATTACACAGAGGAGGAAGTACAGATCATGACAACAGGTCCATCAAAGAAGAGAACAAATCCAACAATAACAATAGCACACACACAAAAGCATGTTTCATTGTCTTTGCCCCAAATTCTAGAGTTGGTAATAGTTGTAGAGGACATGTTGGGGTTTGTTCCCAAACTAAAGTACGTAGATCACGACGTCACATAGGTGACTAAGTTTTTGGAGCTTGTGCAGGAAATTTATATGGATAACAAGGGAAAGGTCCCATTAGGAGAACTCAATTTTTAGTTGAAGTAATGGATAACAAGGCTTTATAACTCTGGCATCATGAATTTATTGGAAATCCCACACTTTGTTAGGGGGGAGGATATCAATGCTTGAGAAAAGAAACTACTGTCAAGAGTACATGGAGGATTTTTGTGTATGGATAGACCTATCCCAATTGATTTATATCTAATTGTGAAGATTACAGGGCTTCAAACAGATGGGGTGAAGACAGAGTAATATTTTGATGATAAAACAAAGGAGAAGACAACTGTATAAGAAGTAAAAGATAAATTTGGCACGAACAGGGGAAACCTAGGCATGATTATCAAGAACATCAATGAGCCAACCACAAGTTTTGCAACAAAACCGATGGTCTGGAAGTTACTAAGAAAATGTTGCAAGGAAGAGGCACCAACAGGAGTGGTAACAATAGTCGCGTAGTGCGTGAAAGGGACAATACTCATTTGGGCGTCATACTTGTTGAACCTATTTTTGGAGGATTGTCGATATGTGCGGGGTTTTGGGACAGTGTTCCATTATTATTGGTTTCTTATTTTGATAGCCTTAGTGGCATGGGAAGAACATAAGTATTCATCCTTCTATGACAGAATAGGAAAGTGTCGCACAACAAGGTATATAAAATTGTGGCACAATGCATATATGAAGCAGAGGAAGGCTAATTCCAAATTTTTTGGCATGTATCTTGAGGAGACGTAGGAAAATATAGCAGATACCTAGAGGCTCTCACCAAAAGTGGTGAAGGAGAATGAAGGGATAACAAATTTCAAAGCATCCAGACACAACATATGGATACAAGCAAGGAGAGACCCCAAGAAGACATGGTTGAAGATGCAATATTGTATCACAATAGAAGAAGTAAAATCTGTGATAGGGGAATGGCCAGATTAGTGGAAGGTACCAGTGGATGTCAAGAAAGGAACAAAGCGTAAAGAACAAGAAGAATTTGACACATCACAGAAATAAAGTAGTCGAGAAGCAAATACCAGGAAAGCATCACAACACACTCAACCAACAAAAAGTGCGACGACATTAAAGAAGTCGAGGAAGAAGGAAACAATACCCAGAGCCTCAATACTAGGAACTGAGCACACATAAGGAACAAACAGAGGAGCCCGGGAAAAGGATAATATCTCTAAGGTATAAATTTGAGACCTAACAGAGGCGAAGAACCCTACGTAGACAGAGACAACACCAAAGAGAAAATCAGTGATGTTGATAGGAGAACAATGTAAGAATATGAAGGCACAAAATAAGGCCTCTCTGCTCAAAATAATTGAGGATGATGTGTAATTGGTGGCATGCAAAGTGCTAGATTGAGGAGAAGAAGCCTTATACATTGTAGAGTCACAAAGAGAAGAACTAATGAAAATTTTGACGGAGGTTAAGGAATTTTTGGAAATTTTACAGATCAATGTGGCATAGAAAAAAGGTATAGTGCAACAGGAAAAACCCATGAAGAAAAGGAGACAGTACAGACAACAACAATGGGAAGTGAGACTTTCCATATTATCCAATGTATGATACAAGTAGACGAGGACACAGTGCATAAACTCTTAAATAATATAGAGCAATTGGACTTAGTGTTGTCTAAGATTATAACCAAGGCATTATACAAGTTACAGATTAGTGTCACACATGAAGTTCCATCAAGGGACATGACATATGCGACGAACTTAGATACAACAAATGACATAAAGGAGACATTGGAGATATCCCTCAACCAAGTGCAACGTGAGATGGATGAAGAAAAGCAACACATGGAGAAACTAGAACAAAGGATTCAAGAAGTCTTTCAAACTATCCCAGACAACGCACTAGCAAAGGAGTTAAGTGCAGAAGAGAAGATCCAAAAAATAGTACAGGCTATGGAAAGTTACAGACAAGAAATTTTTGACCTGGAAGAGAAGGTTATCCCTTGCACTCCACCAGAGATCAAAGCACAAAGGGAACAATAGATTGTATAACACACGAAAAATATTGAATGGGAGATTAAAATAATGATAGAACTATATAATAGTACATCACAAATGTGGACATAATTGCAAGAGATGTGAAGATTCAAGAATTATACCAAAAGGAGGACAACATAAACACTAGAGTCAAGGACCTGAAGCACCAACAAAAAAAATGGACATATTAGACAAGATGAAGAGTGCACAGAAGATGAGGAAACTGCAAGAAGAGTTGAAGTTAATCTAGACGAAGAAGCAGTTGAGGCGGGCTCAGTTGGAGCCATTGCAGGAAGGGGTAGAAACATTGATTATAGAGTTGGAAGAAACAAAGGGAAGAATAGAGAAGTTACACTTGCAGAGTGTATAAGTGTTTAAGGAGCATGTAATAGTGCAGTTGGTAGAAAATATTGCAGAAAGGGGTGCACAAGCGAAAGCACAACTATAAGAGCTGACAAGCAGATTTGAGGCGCTGAAGAAGTTAGTGCAAGAGGAAAACACTGCTTGAGTGGCTTGGGAAGAGCCACAGGTAAGTGTTGGGGGCATGTTGGAGCAGGGTAATTTTGGAGCAAGTTCAAGGAATAAGTAAGAGTGTAGAAAATGAGGTAGGCAACTAAGGAATGGACCAAAGAAGCAGTGTGCATCGGGAATCAAGGGAAAACAATGTGAGGAAAAGAAGATTCAAAGAAAGGAATGGTTGTATCAAAGACCAATTGCATGTAGGAGGTTGATATGTGGAAAAACCTAATACAATTAGGGATAGGGTTTTGGGTCCTTGTTGTAAGGGTTTTTACCCATTTTGGTAGCATAAATAGGCATTGTAAGATCTGAGGAGATCATGATTAGAATATTTTGGTAGAAATTTTTTGGATAGAGGGTTTCATAGCTAAGTATTGAGTCTATTTTAGAGATGATTCTGTTTTGGATTGTAATGGAGGGCCAAGTCGCAAGTTGTGGATCTTGGTGCGACACTGGTCATCCTCACATATGTGCATTCCAAATACACCTTTGATGTAATGTTCACAACACAAAGATTTGATGAAGAATAATAAGAAGCAAAAGATCTTTGTGGACGTATCCTAGTGGGGGTGAACCATGGTAGAATACTGTGTCAATGTGTAGACTGTCGATCTTATATATTTTATGATGAATGAATGGATGAATGAATGAATCTGTTAGATTTATTTTACACTATGCACTAGATCTATTATATTATTTTAATGAAGAATGAGTGTTGATGAATGAATATGATGGTAGAATGGTAGATCAGATATATATGAAGTAGAAATGAATGCATAACATCCCCATGAGTGCCATCCCTTCCATGAATGCAGACATTTGGGTCTTGCATTCACCCATAAACCATCTCGAGTGAGACTGTGTTGTGCACTATGTCCGCGGTGTTTCCTTTTGGTCTCTAGAAGGGCTGATGGTTCCTTGGGTTTTGTTGGAAACCTAAGGTAAAACCCAGGTCAACCCAAACATTTCAACACCAACCATACTTGTCTCTTTCTCTTGTGTATTATGTTCTTGGTTACATTTTTGTCTAAGTATAGAACTATTAAATATATATGATGTAAATAAGACAAGTGTAATGAAGTGCTCGATTGGGTGGGCACCTTGGCTACCAAGAGTTGAGTGTGGAGGCTTGACTCAAGTAACTCAAGGTGTAGATATGGGAAGACATTGAGTTAAAGAGGCATAGTTTGGATAGAGTACCTTCGATTTGGTTTAACCATTGAGTCAAAAATGTTGTGATGTTGCACGACCCTCGGGTGTCAGGTGACTTGGGTGCATCAAGTCATCTTGGATCCTTGAACAGACTATGAGGGCGTGACAAGAGACATCTCTTCCCCTTTTATTTAGAGTTTATTACTTTATTTTTGTATGGGTTTCTAGTGATAGGAAAAATTCAATCACTAGCCTCCTAGGCCAATGATTGATGTGCATATGAACATGCCGGGGTAGATATTACCCAAGAAGATCTAGAAAAAGTACCTATGTAGACTAGTTGGTGTAGATGTTTTGGCTATTTGAGGTATTGAGGAGGATCATGTACTCAATATTATATAGTATCCTTATGTAAGGATGGAATGGAAAGGGGGTCCAAACATCCTTTTTACTACAACCAAGACACCATCTGTGAGAGGTAATATTATCATTATCTTTTGATTATTTTATTTGCATATTTTCGAATCTTATTTAACATGTATCTAAATATAAAATTTTGATTAAATTGTCTAATTATTGTTGTCTATTATTTTCTAGATATTGGCTCATACACTTGTGAGGTCCCTCCTCGACATCCCGATGTAGAGATGGAGGATAATGAGTTACCTTATGTGTGAAGACTTGGCATGCCATATAGATTGGATCATATATTTCATCATTGGGCCACAACTCATTTGTGTACTCTAATGGATGAATATGGTTAGGTGTCGATGTGACCTAGAGTCATCATGTAGAATATTGAGTTAGTATAGATCTATGTGAACATTCCTCGTGATATGACATTATTGATGCATCATATTGTTAGTATCCCCATCCTAGTCATCGAGGCCAAGAAACCAGGTGTGAATGTACTCATCTATTTTCTTCATTTTCTTTGTCTTTAGATGATGTGGCACTTAAGGATGCTACTCATATAACTCATTCTCCTTCTCCACCTTCTCTGCCTTCTCCACCTCCACCTATTCCACCAACTTTGATAACCTTCAATCGACCCCCTCGTCCTCCACTTATGCCACTAGTTGTCGTAGCTACTGATCCATATACCACTTTACATGTTCCACCAACTACAAATCCACCTACTACTCCACTCATGCCACCAACTACTAATCCACCTACTACTCCACCTATGCCACAAGATGCACCAACTATTGATCCATCCACTAATCCACCTACTTCTCCAACTACCACATTAGATATGGATCCTATAGGTGGTTTGATATTAATAGGTTATACAGATATTACTAGAAATATATATCAAACAATAGTTTTATTATTGTTCTATGAAGGTACTAAAGCCTATCACTCTAGTGGTAGAGGTATTGAAGCCACTCACTCTGTTGGAAAAGGTATTAATGCCTCTAGCTTTGGTGGTGGACCTACCTAGAAACAATTGAGATGTATATTGATTGTTGTGATGTATATTTGACATGTATATTTGACATACATATTGATTTGTATATTATCATTCATGTATATCATGATTTTTCATATCATGTTGATGTTAATGTTATTTGATTTATAAAATGTATTGTGTATGTTAATGATTAACAAATTTTATTTTTCACTATAAATGGCATATACTTATATTATAAAAATTTGTAGACGAGGTTCACGACAGGATTACAAAAATTGCTAGCCCTAGATTTCAAGGAAAATTTCCATCTCCTTATTTGTCGAATACATAAAATACTTATGTCCACAAAAAGTACATCTTGATATTTCTTACATGAGTAAATTCTGACAAATTGTTAACACAATAAGAGACAAAAGTAATTCATGACTAAACTAGATTATGAGACCTGATTCTTGTCACCATTGATTTTGATATTGAAGGAGTGTTTTTATTCTTTACTACAGTTGTCCAAGCTTCCTTTTTCTTTGATGAGGTACTTGTTGTTCCTACCAATACCAATTTTTCTATCTGGGGGTTCTCATTGTTCTTGTGTCTCATATTTTTCGAGTCGATCCACCTAGATCACCTTAGTTTGTGGGGACTATGTACCCTAATTTGGATCCAAAGAAGAGAAAGTTACTCTTCAATAGTGACTTATTGTTTTGATCCTTGCAGAGATGGAGGGTCTTATTTTGGTGAAGTATCTATAATTTTATCTAAACCCACTAGAGTGTACCTCATTCCTTTGGATCTAATTTTGTCTCTTCCATAGGAGGGTCCAATTCAGGTAGATTTTCCTTGATAATAAATTGATGTTCTTCCTTGGCTCCAAACCACCATCTTGGTTTTCATTGGTGCTTCCTAACTTTCCTTGGCCCTTTTGGATAGTTTTATATTGAATTCCCCCTTTCAAAGAAAACTCTAAAAAAAAAAAAAAACCCATGTTCATAATCAAGATATTGAGTGCAAGAGTAGGTTTCACCTGTCAAATTTATTTCTATTGGAAACCATTTACTGAAGTCCATTTCCATACATATTTAGGCATATGTAGTGGTGTTTTATTTCTTTGTTTCAGATATTTTGTAGAAGTATCTTCCAATGGATTTGTGAATGGCTCAAAGAGAGCCTAAACCCAAAAAATGAAAAGGTGGATTTGGAAGTCTAACCCATACAGGAGTCAAGGAAAGAGTGTCTATCATAGGGTCAAAGGATGGAGTCCATGGTTTCATACATAATCCTGAATTTTCCCAAAACCAAGTTCTAAAGCTTAAAATCAAATCCCTTCCTTCTGCAAGATCAAACTCAACAACGAATAACCCCTTTGCACGGGGATAGAAGAAATCCTCCTCTTTTAACTCGAGTTTCCAAGAGTCCAAAATCCATTTGTGAAGATGAATTAAATGAGGCTAGAGGTATTTTCAAGAAGCACACAAGACCATTGGTATTGTAGAATGTCACCTGGAATACAACATCTTTCAATATAGTAATAGATATGGTTGGATCATCTTGAACCAAAAGATTATAAGAATGTGAGGCACTATTCATAATATCATTTAAATAAGCCTTACCTAGATTACCATTAAAGGGAAGAGGGTTGGATCTACATCCATTTTATGTGCTAGTTCCCGTGAACTACCCAACACATGTAGGTGAGTAAGGTAAAACCATAATAGAGTGAGCCACCATCATTCGAGCACCTAAGCCATCGAAGGAGGAAGAACCATTAAAAGGAAAGAAATCCATCATTGTCACCATCGAGGAAGGGTTGTTGGATATGAAACTAGAGGATAGCAGGTTGTTCATGCAAAGTTGGGTTGTCAAGATGAGGCTAAGTTCGAATTTGATATACATACATGCATGCATGCATGCATGCATGCATTCATGCATGCATGCATACATACATACATGCATGCATGCATTCATGCATGCATGCATACATACATACACAGATCCTTGGTGTAATCCCGCCACAAGGGAAACCAGGACCACCACCAGTTGAATGAAAGCATACTTATCCATTACAATTTAATTTATCCACATATTGTTCAATATACAAAAAGAGATGATAGTCTTTACTAATAGTTGATAACTAGAAATAAAAACTAGATAACATAAAACCATTCTTGAGTTAAGAAGTAGGAGGTAGGGAGATTTTTTTTATAGGATGGTCCTCTAGACTCTTAGTTTCCATCAGTTCCTCTTAAGAAACACCATAAGGCTGGGGTACCTCATCTAAATAAATGGGGTTGGACTGTGTTCCCATAGAGATAGGTGAGTCCTCCTTTAGAGCCATGGAGTCTTGAACTAGAGAAACAACAATTTCTATCCCAAACAAAGCTTTATTGAATACTACAAATTTCTCATCTAATGGGTCAATTTTATTGAGGATATCCCATTGTTGCAGGCTTCTATCCTTCATAATTTGGGCAATGAGGGCCTTTTCTATCCAACAGATTTCAATCATTTTGAAGAACTTGGTGTCACATGTTCATGAAAAACGTGGGTTCTAAACCCAAACTTCAAAATCCTTATGAATTTTTTCATTGGATAATTTATGTCTTGTTTCCTTGATAAAGTATTCCATTTCCTCCAATTCCATTTCTATAGAATCAAGGAACCTAGAGAGAAAAAAAATGAGCCACTTCATGAGCATCTTTACTAGCTCGGGTGGCATACCTAGGCTCCTCAAGGATATGTTCCTTTAAAGAAAAAGATTTGGCTTTCCTTTTCTTGCATTCCCAAACCATAGGAATATTCCCTTTCGTCAATTGTAACTAAGTTCAATCCGATAACAAGGATAGACAGGGAAATGGAAAAATTAAAGAGAAATCTAGCAAAGTTATCTCTTGCGCTTCCTTGGGTAGTGAAGGAACTATTGTGACTAGATGGGCTACCCCTAACCTATTTCGACAACTCAGAGTAGTGCAATGGTATCGCAGTCCAAGGCAGAGTGAAATCACAATGAAACCACCCAACCAAACTAAAAAACCAATGCTTTGAAAAAAAAAATAGAAACAGAAAATTACATAATGGGGTACCTAGCAATTGGCTAGTGCTTTCTACTAGTGCCTCACAAGAACACAACCCTATATATCATCTCCAACTTCTCTCAATGAGAACAACTTCTTTGTAGCTACAATTTACATCCTCAAACTATAAACCTCCATCAATCATGGATAACTCGTCACCCCATGATTTTACATGATGTGAGAAATCATTTTCAAAATTGGTAATTTGAGCCTTGTAAGCCACTGAGACACAATTTCCCCATGATATGAAAGGAACCAGACTCCCCTTCTCTTGCAAATCATTACACAAACTAGTGAGCTCAACCTCATATGCCACTGAGTCATACAAATTCACCATGATATGAAAGGATCCAACCTCCCCTACCCTTGCAAATCATTTCACATATTGGTGAGCTCGACCTCATACATCACTGAGACAACCCTTTATCCCATGAAATGAGAGAGACTAGACTCCCCTACACTTGCATTCATCTTAGCTATGTTACTATGTTTGTTGGTGGTTGGATGACATGAGGGGGGTGTTGTGGCCCCTGCCTTTAACACACCATCTAAGAAATATTGATTTGGACATCATCATTCATGTATATTATGCATTTTCATATCATGTTGATGTTAAAGTTGTTTGATTTATAAAAAGTATTGATATGCTAATGATTAGCATTATTGATTATTTCTCCCCATTCTAGGGAAAGTCGAGACCTATGGGTTTCGTGGGGCATCGTGTTGAAAATACCTAAGAGATTTGTGCCTCAACTCTTACCATCTAGCATGCCAAAGATTAATTTGATATTAATGAAGTAACCCCAGACCAGGCTAGTAAAGCTATTTGATTTAACATGTAGTTACTATGACAATCCACTGACAGATTTGGTCCTGAGAATATGGTTCTTTCCCTATCTAATATATGCGATTAGCATCGGCATGGATTCAGAGATGACACCCATAAACAGTCATGATAACTTCAACTCTGGTTCAAAGGACAAAAGCAAGACACCTTCCAATTCATGACGTCTTAATGCAATTCACACTACAATTTTTGAAAAGGGAAGGATGAATTCTAATGATAAATTCAAACATTATTCAATTATGGAGTTTCTTCTCGCTGGTTACCTCAACACTCTGAGTAGCGTTTGGAAATCTTGGAGATTCCTCTTTAGTTCAGTTTGTAATTGACATTTACAAATAGTCACTAGACAAAATTGCAACAAAGGTTTAATGGAAAGAACCAAAGGTCGAGGATCTGGAAGGGGAAGAAGCCATAGTGATTGTCCTTCGATCTCTAGGGTGCACCAAGAAGCAGTTTCAACAGTCAATATTTACTCAACCTATAATTGCAAAAACTTATAATCATTTAATTTCATATAATGTTTAACTTTTTTCAAGGTGAATTCTTTGTTGTCCAAGAAGATACAATATGTTGATTCAATATGTTTACAAACTTGAGTAAATGATTCAATCAATTACTTTAAATTTATTCTTAAATATTTTTAATAAACTTATTATTAATGTTGATAAAATTAATTATGATAGTTAAATCTGACAAAAAAATCATTCCCCCAATTTTATATAGTGGTAACATCCTACATATTAAATCGTGAAAACAATTCTAAATCAAATTTGATTAATTTTTTATATCAATTTATTTGATTAAATATTCGATTAAATCATGAAAATAATTGTATTTTTTTATTAAATAAAAAAAGAGATAACAAAATACTTTCAACTAAAGTGATATAGACGATAATTGCAATTAATATTAATCTTATCAACAGTAATAACATGTTGCATAATAAACATGAAAACAATTCAAAATGAGATTTGATTAAATTTTAAAATTAATTTGTTTCATTAAATCTTCTATTAAATCATGAAAATGGTTCTAAATTTTGTAACCAAATCTAAAGAGAGATTAAAAGAAGACCTTCAAATAAAGTGACCTTGATGATAATAGTTTTTAATATTAATCTTACAAATAATGATACCATATTGCATATTAGATCAAGAAAACAATTTTAAACGAGATCATCTAATTCAAATATTATAGAATTAATCATTACCTTAGAGTTGAAAGAGTTATCTCACTGAAAACTTCTGAATTAATCATGTAATAAGCTTGAAAACATGAAAACTTAAAATAATAATTTAATCGTGTAAAAAAACCACCAATCAACTTGTTAAAAAAATAGAAAATCTAAAACAAAAGAAAGTTGCATAATGTTGTTAATAACCACTAGCATCCATTCCATGAAAAATAGATGGAAATGTGAAAGATGTTTGTCATTCACTGCCATTGCCATATATTAGAATGAGAAATCCACAGCCCAAAATAGGAGTAAAAGGGAAGCATATCATATCCATGATGACATGATACTAAGAAAGTATATCCTCCATTCTTATTTCAAAACCACCACCACCATTGAAACAAAAAATTGGAGAAAAGATTGAATAAATGGATAGCTGAAAAAATGGGATATTGTGAGTTGTGTCATGTTGTGCATCCCAAGATATTACATCATCCTACTATGATTTAACAATTAGCCTACTATAAGGTCCTCGACCATAAGGGTGTGAGTTCCCTTTCCCAAGTGCTCAAGGAGATGGAATTTTGGGTTTCTCCAGCACCCAAGAGTCGCACTAGTTGGGCAAGTGGGCACCTTGGGCACACAAACATGCCAAGGGGCTTTCCCAAGCATGAGGCGAAGTAGGGTGCACACCAAAAAGGTTGGGGTGCATCGATATGAGGAGCACACCAAGGTTTGGGAACCCCAGTCCTAAGGGATGCAAAGGTTGATGAGCGCAGGGGTTCATGGGTGCATCGATCTACAAAGGGGTGTGACACACCCAAAGGATGCAACGGTTCATGAAGGTGACGTTTGGAATCCATATAAGAACACAAGGTTCACAACGAAAAAGGCATGGTGGAAGAGAGAAACATTGACATAGAAGTTTTGAGGAAGATTTGGACAAGGAGGGGCAAGATCCCTCAAGGAGCCAAGTTGCTCCACATGGGAGGACTTGTGTTGCCTTAAGGTGATTTTGTGAACAGAGTTGGGGTGACCTTCTTTGGGTTCAGTCTAGCAATAGGCATGGTGAGTTTGGAGTTTGGGAAATTCTTGTCGTAGGTATGGGTGAGGCATTCTATGAGACAGAACCACAGGTCTGTGTGAATTCTTGCGATAGAGAAGAGACAGTGAGTCTATGGTGGATGCATGTTTGGGGCCCACCCTAGGAGTTGTGAAATTTGTTGCGAGGATGAGTATTTGTGTGACAAATCTATGTATGAATGTCTTGGTGAGGTGAGGCAATTCATGCACCTTTTCCCAATATGTAAACCAAGATGATAGTGATCATATTGTAACTATTTCACAATAATAAGACTTATTTGGGTGTTAGGCACATCTTGTGTCGCCTGCACTATATATTTGTGTCTCTTGTTTGTTTTGCAAGTTTTCTCTTTGTTTCACATGTTCATGGATGTAATATTAAATGACTAAGTGTTAAGTTGTTAACAAATCGTCTAAGTATACAATTGAGTTGCACTAGAGTAGGAGTGTGACTCACCTATAGCCTAGAATGGAGTATGGGTGTGATATAGGTGGAGAGGCATAGTCCAGTCGAAGTATTCTTGGTGTTTCCAAGTAGCCAAGTGAGAACCATCATGATGCCACATGCCCTCAAGAGGTGTATTATCATAAGATCTAGGAAGGCGTCCTGTGGGGACTTGACATATGGCATCAGATAAAACTTTGAAGACAGTTTGGTGAGCTCTTCACCACTACCATCTTCATGAAAAATGGTATCAGGGATAATTTTGGTGAACATGTTGGATATATCTTCACCATTATCTCGGCTATATATGGTATGAAATATTTAAGCCCACTCTACTATTGTGGTGGTGATAGCGGTGGTGAGGCGCAACATAAAGATAGTTTGGGCGCAAACTTGATGAAGGTTTGGTAAGGTGGACTAACCTTTCACAAAGATATCCTAGGCACAAACTTGGTTGGTTTAATTTATGATGGAAGTAAGTGTTAGACCTATGCATAGACGTTGAGAAGACCATGCACAAAGTTTGTGGTAAAACAAAGAACTTGGGAAAGGCAAAAAATCGCACGACTTGTCACATATCTGATCACATGATTGACTGCAGAAGTGATTGTAGAGGTTGATTGCAAAATTGATTGCAGAGGGTGATCACATAAGTGATCGTGAACTGTAGCAATTCTGGGTTGCAACTAAGAAGATGCATCTTTTTGTAGACTCATTTTTGTGCATACAACATCCCCCCTTTGAATTTCTTTGTTTCAAGGAAATTCGATGGGTCCCCCTACTAAAATTTAAGATGATCAAAGCATGGATAATCTCTCACTAACAAACAATCTAGGTATCCATAGGAAAACTATAAATTATCGTTATGCAATCTCAACTTATCAATGATCAACTTCATCAACTTCCCTAAACTACCATGCATATATTTTTCCTCTGAAATCCATTTTTCTATCTTTTGGACATTCAAGGATGCTAAGTCTCTTTTGGAGGATGCTCCTTATTGATATATTAAATTCTTGTATGTAACAATTTGATTTTGAAAGCCAACAAAACATGTTAGTTGGGTTTCCCCAAACCAGAAAGGGGACTATTATATTAGTCAAGAATTGTTTTATATCTGAAGACCGATAGTTTTTCGGGCTCCTCCTTTTTCAGTTTTATGCGCCATAGATAAATCTGTAATGCAACGTTCAACATTCTTTCCAAAAGGCGTTTTCGCCAATAAATTGTGGGCCCTCTCTCTAACGCATATTAGAGCGACCTAATCTTGTCATTGGATCATGTGTTGAAAGATGATTGGTTGAAAGGTAAAGGTTAAGGAGTGTATTAACATTTAACGCACAATATTTAGTTTATTCATTACGACATTGTCATCTGAAAACACAATTCATCGATCATCCACCTTATTGGTCATTTTAAATAATTTATGCTTCATTTTCTCGAATAATTAGCGTCACCTTCTTAGGACGCTAACCTCGAGGCTCTGAGTATTCTTTTGGGGAATCTCCATAGAAATGATCGATGCTCGATCATACCTCACCTCCCTGGAAAAGATGTTATTTTGAACATTGATCTTCCTAAAAAAATCCTAATCTCGAACACTCATCCTTTTGAAAAGATTTTTGGGAAAAGTCATTTTCTAAAACATTATCCCAGACAACATGGTTTTCTGAAAGCTTTCATTCCCGAATGTTTTCTTCTAAGAAAACCTCCTTGAAGAAAATTAATGGTGTTTTCTAGTCACCCATGGGTCATAGCCTAGAAACCATGCACAACATTGAATGCAGTAATGTAGGGTAAATGACACGTGAAACCTAATTTCTATGGGGTAAGTGGTTGTTTTCCATTTCTTTAGAATTCTACGAAGAGCATTTGAGTTACTAGTTCCAATTTTTTACATTCGAATCGTCTAGCACATAGGTAATACTTAAACTAAAGTAGATGATTGTGACAATTTTTTATCTTCAAATCCATATTTTTCTATATTCATTGCATATTTGAATCATGCAAAATGTTTAAAGCTCGTACAATGAAGGTTGCAAGGTGAAGGGGCATAAGAACAACATAAAATACACTTGCTTAGGAAAAGGCTCTAGAGGCCCTACTTCTAATAGACTCCAGTCACCATGATGGTTAGTTGGTTGCCTCACTTGGAACCAAATGTATGAGAAGTTCGTGAAAGAGGATTTCCCACTAGAAGATGATGACTCGAATGTATAACAAAACATTAGGAAGAGTGAGTTATATTCCATAGCAACTAGGTTGACCCTTATGCAATACAACGATGTGAAGAGGTGGGTATTATCGCACATGGATAAAGGGATGGGTATCATATTGAATAAGATCAAGCAACCAATAACTTCATTAAGAACAAAGGACATCCATGTTCGGTATAAGTTTCCCAAACTAGATTCTCCATTGAATGAAAAATTGTTGGATGAATTCAAACAAGGACATGAAGACATGACTGAGACAATTCATGATTGGTGGGAGGAAGGTGTGCCATTTCCTCTTAAACATAATAAATTATTTCCTATTCATCAAATGAAAGAACCCTACAGGCTACTCACAGCTACGATTTGCAGATTTCACGGAGAAGAGAAAACTACTCACTTTAGGCTAGAATGGACCCCAATGGCATATTATGTGGCAGAGAAAGGGCACATTTTCAATTGGGCTCAAATATTTTATATCAACATTTTCGAGGCAGCAAGAAGAGCACTAGGACTTAAACGACCAAGTTTTTATATGTCTTCCTATCTATTGGATGTTGTGTGTACTGAAAATCGTTTTCCTAGAATGAGTTGGGATTGGAACCCTACTCTATCTTCAATTCATCTTTGTTGTTTTCAATTGTCACAATATAGTTACATAAGACATTTTTATTATATATGTAATCATTTCCTAATTCCCCTATATGCAATGATATATAAACAAAACCCATTGAGGATATATACATAGGCTATGCAAGCCCTCAAGGATATGGGTATTGGTACATAGGAATATACTACACCCATATCCAAATTTTATGGCAGTACAAGTGCACCACACCTCCTACATAGATATTGTTGGAATACTGAGAATGGGGATGAATCAATATGAGCACTTTTTACCACTTTCAATCATAGTATATAAACTTCAACTTTATCAGCAATATATCATTTATGATTTCATTCAATATATCATGAGCATATAACCATAAGCAGTATAATTCAACAATATCACATCAGATACAAAGTACACCATAATTTACATGGAAACCCAAATGGGAAAAAACCATGGAATGTTTTCTTATATATATCAAGAATACATTCATAGGAATCACCAACTTCCAAATTATCCATCACCAACTGGAAGGAGGAAGCAACCCCCTAATTTACAAGCACCAACTTGAAGGAAGCTCCAACCCCCTGAATTCTCCAGCTACAACTGGAAGGAGTCTACAACCCCCTAATTTATAGGCACCCACCTTAAGGAAGATCCAACTCCCTGAGTTCCCTAGCACCAATCGGAAGGAGGCTACAACCGCCTTTCCTTGCCCTGTCTTGCCTCCCTGAAATATAAGTGTAGACTCAACCTATCACTACCACCGATCAACCTGTAACTGCCACTACCAGTAATACATCAACCTGTCATTGTAACAGTCATTGCCATTGTCACTCTCACTCTCACTCTCACTCTCACTACCACTTTCACACCAACCTGTAACTGATGATCAAAGAATCATCCAACATGACATTGTTTTTGTCACCGATATACCATCATCAACCAACTATAACAAGATCCACTCACATGGATACCAAAATCATCACCATACCATATACATGAACCTGTAAAATACCATGTACATCAAATTGTACCATATCATGCATCAACCATGTACCAAATTATGTACCATATCATGCATCAACCATGTACCAAAACCTATACCATATCACGTACCAAGATCACCAAGAAGTGCCTATGACAATGTACCATATCGTCATGAAGATATGTGCCTCAACCATGTGCCAAATTAAGTATCAAACCATGAACCATTACATCACCAAGATGTGTCTCAACATGTACTATCATTACCAAACATGTACCATAACATCACCAAGATATGCATCAAGCATATACCATATCACTCATGATATGTCTCAATCATGCCATACACCATGTACCATAAGATATCATCAATGATGTGCCTCAACTAAGTACCATAATATGTGCCTCCAGAATGTGATAACATCACCATGACATATAAAAAAGTAGATACCAATATAGTCAAGATATACTTATAACAATGTATCATATCATCACAAACATGTACCATCATCATCAAGACATGCCTCAAGCATATACCATAAAAATAACCATCAATATAACATCCCCCGACCCAATTGAGGGACATTACGATGCGGAATATAAATAAAAATGAAATTTACAGCGAAAAAATTTAATTCATTTACAGTTAACCAATTTCCTGTAGCTTTCATCTACAAATTAAAATAGATTTAGAAATTGTCTACTCTTGCACTATGTTGTCATTGATGTAAAAGGATTGATGTCAAAGGATTGTTGTCAAGTATTGTCATAGTGATGTGTTTGTATCATTGATTTCAAAGGGTTGATGTCAAGTATTGTCATAGTGATGTGTTTGTATCATTGATGTATTGATTGTTAGATTATGTTTTCATTGATGTAATTGATGTCAAAGGGTTGATGTCAAGTGGTGTCATAGTGATGTGTTATCATTGATGTCAAGGTTGATATCAAAGGAAGTTGTATCATTGATGTCATGTCATGGTTTATAGGAAGAACCAAATGGATGAACTCGAAAGTGGTCCCCTTATGCTGAAATCCCTCACGGGAAGACACTTTGCGAAGTCCATATGGTTAAGTGGTTGACTAACCCTAGGTGTGGTTAAGGAACCCAAGTTTGGTTGAGGAATAATGCAATGGAGATAAGTAAATTTGCAGGTGATACTATTCTAGGTGGATAATACATGTCATTTTTCTTTCGGTGATATGTGGTACGTCACGTAGTTCCTCATGGTTAGGGAGATATGGCCTTGTGAAGTTGGAGAACCCTCATGAGTTATCTAGAAGCCCCTAGAAGATCAAAGAAGTCAAGAAGGTCAAATAAGTCAAATTATTCTATAAGATTCTCAAAGAAGTTGACTAGTCAAAGTGGTTCTATCTAGGAGTTAATATGGGTTAAGTTGTTGCAAAAGAAATTAATTAAATAATAAAGTGGTTGCAACAAGAAGTGGTGAGATTACTATTTGTGGATAAAGTGGTTGTAAGTGGAAAAAGTAGTTAGAAGTGGGTTAGTCCTAAAATAAGGAAGTTGGTTAGAATATAACCCCTAGAGGAAGCCACTTGCAGAGTATAAATAAGAGAGCAAGGGTCTCTTATGAGAAAATGAATATTGAGCTAATTTCCCTATTGAACATAATTGAATATCTATTTTGTGTAAGGATATTTGCAGGTATACATTGACAAATATGGGGAAGCGTAGATTGAAGTTGTGAAGGAAAGTCGATGGAGAAGTCTTGGAGTTGTTGTAAACTTAACTAACCCTAATCTATGACATATCTATGAGTTGCGGTGTAGTTAAGGTGCAGATGTATGTGGGCTTCAAAAGAGTAAAGCGTTGATACCTGCGAGATGTAAAAGGGAAAAGTGTGTATCTGTAAAAGGGTTTGTGCAAGCTCAAAAAGTGATGTTTGGTCCAGGTTGTTGAGGCTGAGGTTGGTTTGTTGGTCTGAGATCTGAGGCATCAGATCAATTACAGTGTGCAAAGGTATGATTTTTATTAGTAGTGTTTTGATGGCTATTTATTGTTATGATATGGTGTATGCTTGAGACATACTTGGAATTGTTGGATATGGTGAGCAACACTCTTATGTATGGTACATATATACATATGTTTGATGATATGGTATATGAAAAATGTAGTAAATGGTTGATTCTTTGGTTCATGATTCGTTGTTGACGTATCTCTTGATTCATGATAGAAGCATGTATGTTGGTATACACTTTATGTATGGTATGGCATCGGTTTTTTATGATTATAGACAATAGGAATATACAATGATAGAAACTGAGACAGTGGCACAGACAAAGAAACAAAGATAGTGACAATCAATTTGGGAAGGGCTGAAGTAGTCTGTGAGTTGCAGTGAGGAGAGGTGCAAGCATCCATAGGTTGCAGTTAATAAGGGCGCATATACCCGTGTGTTGCAGTATATACAGGTCGTTGACCTGTAGAAAAGATTTGACAGATTGTTTTATGTCTAGAAGTTGGGTCTTGTACTTGAGGGTTGGATTCCTCACATCTCATTTGGTGTTGAGATCTGCAAGTTGGGTCTTGTATTGAGAGTTGGTACTCTCTTGGATTTGGTGCTCTTTTTCAGTTGGTGCTGATAAACCCCAGAGATTGTAGTCTCCTGTAACACATAATGCAAAAATCTTGCACATATATATTGTGTTCTTCATGTTTATTATGGTGATGATTTATAGTCCTCTATTATTGATGAATGTTGTTGATACATGCAAGTAGCTAAGTATGAATGATTAATATGTTTGAATTTGTTGCTAACTAAAGTTTTGAAAGAAGTGTAAAAAGAGCCCTACATTTATTCACAATTCACCATATAAGAATTAGAGACACAACATGAATAAGGTCTAAAGGTGAGCAAAGGTAAAAAAAAAAAGACCTAGGAAAGGAACCAAAACTGAAAGTTTCCACCACAATGGAGTCGCCAATTTCTGTTACAGGAGAATCCCCCTGCAGACAAGTGGATTTCCTCTTGGATACTAGAACCCTATAACCAAGACAGAAAGGTGCAAATGTTGAATACTAGCATTCCTTCTAATGAAGCTAAACTAGTCAAGGAATAAGAAGAAAGGAATATAAATACCTTCAATAACGTTTGTCCTTGCTCGGTGGTTGATCTTGATCTCCAAGTTCTTCAGAAAGTCCTACAATCGAAGGAACAACAACGACAAAACATACTTCCTATTCCTACCATGATTAAATTTGAAATAGATCTATCAAAAAGAACAAATTCATGAAACATACACGAATTTGAAGGAAAAAGGCCAAGCACATATATATATATATATATATTAATGAAAACAAAGCAAAGTGATTACAACCATAGATGTATATGAAGTAGCTTCACCAAGCTCTCTTTGTCCAGACCCTTGCTCAAAAGTTCCATGATCAAAATGACTGTAACTCTCACTGATAAATATCCTTTATGAGATCATAAGTTCGATGCCTTGCATGTCTCCCTCTTTCACCATGAAGATGCCTCCTTATATAGGCTTGGAGAGGCCTAACCATATTAGAGATTCTCTGGATAGGTTGAGGATATTTCTCCATCAGTTGTGGATCCTCCCTAAGAACCAACCTTGACCTCAGATTCAAATCCAATTAACTCCATATATGAGCGGAATTTATCCCTGATTTTCCTCAACTATCCAAAATTCTCTCAAACATGCCAGTGCTCCCTCAAAATGGGGCACAAAGTGTTGCAACGCTCCCCTAAAGGATGGAAGGGAGCATTGGCACTCCCTGACAATGGGTAAGGGAGCGCTGGCCTCCAAAAATAACTTTTGAGTGGTTTTTTCCATGGTAAAAGATTTGTACTCTTCGTCATGTGATTTCTCCTTCTTAAACTAGTCTTTGAAGGTGTCTTAAGTGTTCTTGTAATGTTGTTCAAGACATGACATATGCAAGATGACAGTATGATGTTTGTGACACTTGCGACACTTATGGCTAAAATGCGACACTTGTAACACTTGTAATGATGATGATAGGTCGTCATTGAAATGAGTAATTTTGATGTGTAACAAATTGCCCCCCAAAGTGCGAAGTTAGAAGACGTGATGACTGAAGTACTTTGTAGACTTTTTCAAGCAAGGGTATGGACTCGTAGAACCCGGTAGAAGATTCACACAACCATCAAACAAATATTATGATATGTTTCAAACCCAAGGAAGGAATACCTATGCTTGGGTGATAAAGATTTGCAAGGTATGGCCGCCATAAAATACATTGTGGATCCATAATTGTATTAACAAAAAGGTATAGCCACTGAAGATACAATGTGGATCTATAATTCCATGATATGAATTGATCGTAGCCATGAAAAATACACAATGGATCTATGAGACAACAAGACATATCCATGGACCAATACAAAGTGGATCTATGTGACAGTATATCTGTCAATGTTCAAGAGAAACTCTGTCGCAACCTGGGCAAAGTACATACCAGAGTGATCACTCAAATCTAGGTTCTTCTTACTAATCCTGATGTGGTACGAATCTAACCATGTGAATAGATTTCCTGATGTCGAACATGGAAGAGACCACTTGATTACCGTTCAATGAGGTAAACCATTAACAAGTGCGAGGTAAATCACCATTGATATCAATGATTCCCAAGATACCTTAGTACATTCCAGCGAATGTGAATAGATGAGATGAAGTCGAACATTCGTGGAATCACCCAATCAGGGGTTAATGATGCAAACACACTGTCAGAAGCGAAGAGGCCTTCCATTGAGGCATGCAGGTCCCAAGGTACGAACTGGTTTCTAAGTCTAGTTCCCGGATAATGTACTGAAGTCGATAGGAATAGACTTTTCGAAGGAGGGCCTTGATGTATCCCCCATCAAAGACATGAAATGGACACAGAGATGTAAATTGGTGGATCAAATGAACGTGGACTAACACAGGTATTTAAATAGGAAATTTGTGATGGTTGACTCTCGAGGCAGATACTTCCCTTGAACACAGAGGCACAATAGCAGAAACATGACATGGACCAAAACATGATGATGCAATGGATACTGTGACTTTCGTCAAGTGACCCAAAAGAGTAAGAAAACTCAGAGGATTCGTTCAGTGCAGAGGTTCAACAGATTAAAATGTGTGCAAAGACAAAGTGTCATGTTCAAGGGCGACCGTAAGAGTGACTTGTAATGTTTTCAAAAAATGCTTGGATTTCTTCCTTCAATTCCCCCCCCCCATCCAGATAGACGAGTACCTCTTTTTGATTTAATGAACTCAAGGAGGGTAACACATGCTCAACATAAATCACTTTCAGTAAGTCCCTCTTCCTTTGTTTAACGAAATGGAAGAAGTAAGGGTTCGGTCCCGTATGGGCCCTTCAATGTATGATTGTTTAATGAGTACAGAGAAGGTAAAATAAGTGATTTTTCATATTTAGAGAGTCTGACAAGAACTTAAAGATGACTCCAGTGTTGTCCTTTTTTGTAATGTTAGTCTTGCGAGGCCGAAAAAGAGACAAATTATCACTCGAAAGATGCCCTTTCAAACCTTTTAACGAGTGGGAAAGGAATCAAGATCACTCGACAATCTTTTCATGTTTAGAGAGTCTGAAAAGAGATTAAAGATGACTCCATGGTGTTCCTTTTTCGTGTATATGTGCGAGACCGAAAAAGAGATAAAAGGTTGCTCGGTTCATTCTCTTGTTTTTTAGAGCGCGAGAATGAATGAAAGACCATGCTCATTAATGAGAAAAGATAAAAAACTGAATGAAACTGCTTCAAAACCTGCCATGACAAAAAACTGCACACCCAGGGTATTAAAAATGCCTCCAAAATATTTCTGAAAAGCCCAAAATAACTATGCTTTGCCAAAAATGAAATTTTATAAATAGTAATATGGGGTAAAAATATCTTTTACCATTTCATTTGTGCAAATATTTGTAGCAGTGGAGAAATTGATATTTGGAGGGTGAATCTTTCTTTGTTCAGTGCCGGAGCTACGGTCAACTATTTATGTTGTCGTCTGGATCAGGTTAGTGCTCTTTCCCTTCCCATCAATTTGTACGGTTTACATTTTTTTTTTAAGGAAATGATTGAGTCTTAAAAAAGATGCCATGGGAGGTCTCAAGCGCCCAAAAGGGCTCGACGCTCCTCTAGAATTTGTGGGGAAGTGCTGCCCAATTTTTTCAGCACCCCTACAAGCTTGGTAAGAGGGCGCCAATGCTCTGATGAGGGAGTGATAGAGGCGTTGCTCGAAATGCACAAGAAAAAAGCCCAAAAATGTCAGCGCTCCTCCAAAAGGGTAACGGGGGCATTATGAATAATTGACAACACCCTAATATGAGTGTAAAGGGGGCATTGGCACCCTAAGTAGAGCAAAAAATATTTTTTAAGTTTTTAAATTGCCTAAAAATTGTCAAAATAGCATGACTAATGACTTTTTCTTGTTGTTGATTGTAGGTAAATTCAGAAAAAGTCACGATCGAGTGGAAATAAAGAGAGCATGATCTTAATGATGTGGCCGCGTTGCAAAGTCCCCGATCAAGGGTTGCATTGAGGAATTGTGGTCTCCTCAAGTTCTTCAAGATGCAAAAGATGAAGAAAGATGTTCTTCTTCTCGAGTATATGATCGGTTTGTGGAATGTCGCGAAGTAGGGTTTCAAAATTGGGACGCAACTTCTTACCATTGAGTTGGAAGATGTGTAATTCATGACTGGCCTCTCAAAGAGAGGGGCTCCCATTATTTTATCCGGACAGAGGGCACTTCCCATGCCTATAGAAGAGTACCTGGAAAACCATTGTGTCCCAGGATCGAGAGTGGTAGGAGGTAGGATCGTGATCAAAGACATTAGGGATCTACCCCTTCGATCCATTCTATTTTCCATTACAAGTATAGTAGGAAGTACCAACTCGCACTTAGTTTCAATATCACAGGTGGCCTATGGTTTACAGTGTCCGGAGCCAACTCTATTTAACTGGAGTGCAAGATGCCTTCATAATGTGAAGGAACATATTTCGAGATGCAGAGCAGGGTAGCAGAAGCAATTCGGATACAGTTCATTTCTGGTTTCATTCTTCCTAGAACACATTCCTCAGATGCAACCTCATATTACATTAGCAGTACAACCGGTGGGAGAACAACGTATGGAACACTGGACTTGTCTATCTCTGAGGCTAGGAACAAAGTCAGAGTTTAGGTTCACTGGTGACTTCTTCGCTTGGCTGAGACACCAATTGATCATGATAGAAGACTTCCCATATGCTAGAGTGGATTTCTAGGGCAGCATGGACCTGGTCCTTCCATATGGGGTGGATTGGGACACGTCAGGTAAGAAACCAAAAATGATCTTATCAAGTGATTTTTTATTTTAAAAATATATTATTTTTTGGGGGGTACTTAGAAGAGTTTTTAACAAACGTATGTTTCATTATGCAAATAGGGGAGCAACATGTCTGGAAGAGATACTGGCATTGGGGCGTCGTGGAGATGCTAATATAGCAATAGATCATGAGGTAGTGATAGGGGGTATCCGAGAGGTTGAGACAAACCTCCGTGGTCTCATGATGGGTGTCCCTCCTCTTAGAAGGAAGGACGTACCCTTGCACTTGCAGAGACACACAGTGGAAATCCCTGAGGGTATTAACTCTTTACTGAGACGAGTAGCCCATGCGGTGGTGTGATACTCAGAGCACAATGTGATGCGGGAGGATTAGGACCTCTCTTATACTTCTTGTATAGTCTGTATGACGATGTTATGGGCAAGAGGACCCAATATTTTTCCCTTCTATGTACTTTTTGATGTAATCAAACATTTTCTGTCACGCCATATATATATACATATCCGAGTTTTTATGATGCCAAATGATGTTTGCAAATAATGATGTATTTTTGTGATGTGTTTAATTTACATGTGATGTATGATTTATTTCCTTTATGAAACCTCATCTATGTGCGAGATACCAATCCATGATGTAATTGGCTAACGAATCTGAAGTTGTATTGAGTCCTCTTGGTATGTGTATGTATTCGATAAAATCAAACATTCTTTCAAGATGACGAACTCGTATATGGAGACATAATAGGATAGGATTGAGAATAGCGTAGATTTGATTAAGTTGACAGACCACAAGTTGAGAGTATAGGTTAATGATCATACGAGATATACCTAGGGAGGAGGCTTCGATTAAAAGTATGATGACAACATGCTATTTTGCCATGTTGTTAGTTGTCGATCATAAGCAAATACCTCTTGAACTCACCAAATCGTCAGAGTGGTAAATGACCCAAGCTGCAGAAGCAATGTTCTAGGTGTGTCGACTAGTGCCATCCGCAAACCCGACAAAGATACGAAAGGAAGATGTCATATGCGCACGCGAACACAAGACATAGTATAAGCAACTAAGGCAAAACTCGTTCACACAAGAGAAAAGACACACCAAAATAAAAATACAATAGTGTACAAAGCACACGTGCTAGATGTTCTATGCATAGTACTTCTTAAGTTAAAGCCCGTTTCGAGGCTCACTCAGGGAGATTTCATCGTAGTCAACTAGCTCATAGGCGCCTCTATGTGAAACATGTTTCACGATGTAAGGACCATGCCATAGAGGTTATAACTTGCCTGTCCCTAACTTATCATGAGCCTGGTCATAAATGAGGACTAGGTCTCCTTCTGAAAAAGTACGAGGATGGACAGATTTGTCGTATTGATTCTTGATTCACTTTTGATATGTATCGTTAATGAGAGTGACATCACAACATGTTTCATCCAACCTGGTCAGGTGTAAGAAGCGTTCTTCTTTGGAAGAAGTATGAGGCAAGAGTTCTACTTTGATTTTCAATGAGGGAATTTCACACTTGATTGGTAAAAAAAATTCTATGCCATATACTAACTGGAAAGGAGTGAATCCAGTAGCAGTTTTCACTAAAGTACGGTAATCCCAGAGAGCGGAGAAAAGTTGTAGATGACAAGATGTCTTGTTTTCCCCTACCATATGTTGAATCATGGTTTTAAGGACCTTGTTCATGGATTCAACTTGTCCATTTGCTTGAGGATAGTATGGGGATGAGTTCTCATGGAGAAAACCCAACTTGGCATGCAAATCACTCATCATTTGGTTTTGAAAGTGTGAACCATGATCAATGACAATGGCTTGTGGAACACCAAAGCAAGTGATGATGTTTTTGAAGAAGAAAAGAGATGCAGTATGGCCATCATTCTGAAAGGTAGGCATAGCCTCGGCCCATTTTGTGAAGTAATCGACGATGATGATGATGTAACCATGCCCCTCGGCTGAGGTAGGCTTACACTGCATGAACTCAATGCCCCATTTGGAAAAGGGGTCGATGGAAATAATGGGATGCAGCGGAGCAGGGTGGGTGCATGCTTTTTTGTGAAAAACTTGGTAGTGTGGGCATTTTTTGACTGCCCCAATACAATCTTTGAAAATAGAGGGCCAAAAGTAGCTGGCATGTAAGATTTTCTGAGTTGTAGCCATCCCAGAAAGATGACTGTTATCCACATTTTTGGTTATCGAGATGATGACATGATAATGACATGGTGATGGAAGATCTAACTCTTCTTTAAGATCATTTTCATGAAGAAAGTTACACTTATCAGCTTCTCTCAATCACACTTTTGAAGATAGTACGCAGGCTGCATATATATTGTCTTGCGGAAATACTTGATTTCCGCAGGCTGCATTCAGTCTGACTGCGGACTTTCCGCACTGTGTTAATGGTCAGGGTGCGGAAATGTTTCTTAAGGGAGA
>ML815258.1:0-27791 GCA_009831015.1 Picea engelmannii | reverse complement strand
CCTTCTAGAAGGAATCTTCTAGAAGGGTGAGTTGGAGTTCGAATGGTTGGCAAAATACTGACTTTCCAGATATCTTGGGATCATTCCCTATCCAAGTAACTAATTAATATTCTCCTATATATTGAGGAGATTACTTATGGAAATGGTTAAGCACAAGCATAAGAACAAGAAGAAGCAATTTAGCTAGAGATTGATTGGAGAACTTGTGCAAGATTGTATGGAGGATTGAAGCTACAGCAGCAAGATACAACAAGTAATCATATGTGGTTGAACTTCTTCATGCATGAGCAAGTGTGTGTGTCAGAGCTAGGAGACATCGAAAGGAGATCTATGACATCAAGGCTCAGGTTGTATATTTCTCTTTCAGTTAATTCAATACATGAATATGTCCCTTTCCCATAATGATGATGTCATCTTATTACATGATTCCTTGATCACATGTATAGACTAGGTATCGAATATATTAATGCCTTTGTTGTGATTGGTTTATGTTGTTTTGATTGAAACGACACAAGAGCATCAGAGCAGAGCAAGGAACAAAAGAGATTAAAGGAAAGCGTTCATAAGTTATGTCCACCATCCATTTCTCTTAGTTCATTCAATATCTAGGTCTAGGGAAAGAGTAGTATTCTGTCACGGTTTGTTCCAGATCCAGGTGGATCTGGGGAGATTGGTCTGTGTCCGCACTCACGAATTTATCCATAAACACAAGGTAGTATCTCATACTACAAAATTCAACTTCTTCACAATCTGTTCAAAAGATGAACAAAAGGATACTGCAACCACTATAGCCTCGGCCCAAGCACCTTCTATCCAATAGAAGCAGGTCGAAAACATTGTAGAAAAATGTAAAGATTCCTTCTTCACAAAATAATATCATGTATTTGGACTGGTTAAAAATGTCCAACCCTTCCATCCACATACCTTTGATAGCCTTCCACAAACCGAGCAACGTGACGTCTCCAACAAGGCAAGCAACTCACCAAGATTTAGATTCAACAAACGCTTTTTCCTCTCCCCCGGTCACTCAACGCAATGGAGACCATTGCTTCCTAAGGAGGGAGGATTGATCCATATGGATATTGGTGGCCACCCACCTTTTCCAACTGGCTCAAAACAGTTTTCTGGCAATTTTGGCAATTTACTATTTTTAGCAGTTGTTAACTTCCGGGGCCATTTTGAGGGCCTAAATGAAGGTTTTCCGGGATTGATATTCTCAATGATATTTGAAGGCATGATTGAGCCCCCAAAATGAATCTCCTTGAAAATACCTTTCCAATGAGCTATCATGTGCCTAAAACAGAGATCGTATGCAAAAGTTACGACCCTGGGAAGTTGATGTACTAACTTACCCAAATGGGTCCCACATGACTTTTGGCGCTTCATCTCCTAGGGTTAGTTTTTTGGATTTATAGGGTTTTTAGAATTCCTATTTCTTGTAAAAATGCCTTCAAATCCTCATTGTAATCATCTTCTTGTGAATGCGAGTAGCCATCACATCTCTTCTCAGAGATAAGCTGCCACCATTCCAGCGAGTCTTTCGCTCTATATTTTTATAGTCTCTGTACATTTCCTTCATTAATAGAAATTGTGTATTATTGTATATCTTTGTTTATGGTTGTATCTCTGATACATTTCTTTCATTAATAGAAATTGTGTATTATTGTATATCTTTGTTTATGGTTGTATCTCTGATACATTTCTTTTATATTATTGGATATCTGAGATATCTCTGTGCATTTATTTATTATATCCCCGCTCTCATTTTGTGCCGAAAATAATCCAGATCAATTTATCCCTGATTTTCCTCAATAGTCCAAAATTCTCTCAAACAGGCTAGCGCTCCCTAAAAATGGGGCACAGAGTTTTGCAACGCTCCCCCAAAGGAGGTCAGGGAGCGCTAGCACTCCCTGATAGTGGGTAGGGTAGCACTAGCCTCCAAAAATGTACTCTTCATCATGTGATTTCTCCTTCTTAAACTAGTCTTTGAAGGTGTCTTAAGTGCTCTTGTAATGCCATTCTAGACATGACATAAGCAATATGACAGTATGATGTTTTTGACACTTGTGACACCTATGGCTAAAATGAAACACTTGTAAGACTTGTAATGATGATGATAGGTCGTCATTGAAATGAGTAATTTTGATGTGTAACAATACACACAACGAAATCTTCATTTGGATCCACAATCTTCAAGATTGGTGCACTTGTCAATATTCCCTTTAATTGTTGAAAACTCTCTTCACACTTGGAAATCCATTCAAATTTCACTCCCTTCTTTTGCAAAGAAGTGATTGAACTTGCAATCTTTGTGAACCCTTTTATGAATCTTTAGTAATAACTAGCAAGACCCATGAATTGTCTGACCTCTCTCACATTATTTGGCGTTTTCCATCCTCTAATGGCATATATCTTCTCATGATTAAATTCTATCCATGTTGTTGATATTATCTTCCCTAAGTAGTGAATCTTATTTTTATAAAAGATGCACTTACTTAGCTTAGCATACAATCCATGCTCTCTTAAAACTTGCAACACAATTCTTAAATGTTTCTCGTGTTCCACTTTTGATTTAGAATAGATGAGTTTATCATCTAAGAACACAATCACAAACTTGTCCAAGTACTCCCTGAACTCCCCATTCATCAGGCACATAAAAATTGTTGGGGCATTTGATGACCCAAATGGCACTATCGTGAATTCATAATGCCCATATCTTGTTTTGAATGTTGTCTTGTTGGTGTCTTCTTCCTTTATCCTTACTTGATGATAGCTTGATCTCAAGTCAATCTTCAAAAATATTCTCGCACCTTTCTGTTGATCAAACAAATCATCAATTCATGGAAAAGGATACTTATTCTTTATGTAACCTTATTAAGCTGCCTAGAATCAATACACAACCTTAAGGTTCCATCCTTATTATTCACAAAAAGAACTAGGGCTCCCCAAGGCAACACACTTGGGCGTATATACCCCTTCTTCAAAAGTTCTTCAAGTTGCATCTGTAACTCTTTTAGTTCCAGTGTTCCCATTATTTAAGGTGTCTTAGACACTGGGTCATCTCTTGACACCAAATCAATAGAGAAATCAATGTCTATCTTTAGTGGAAATCCTGGAATTTCTCTAAAAATATCTTCAAATCCCTCAATACCGGATGGTCTTCAATGCTTTCCACTTTGTCTTTGACTGCATCCTCCATATGGGCTGCAAACATCTAACATCCCTTCCTCAATCTCTTCTTTTTCTTTGACTACATCCTCCATATGGGCTGCAAACATCTAACATCCCTTCCTCAATCTCTTCTTCAACCGCATAGTTGAAATCTCTCTAAAAGATACATATATTGGAATGCCCTGAATCAACCTTGTTGCCCTTCCTCATCAAGACATGTGATTGTATTATTGTAATAATCTAGGAAAGCATGATGTTTTTCTAACCAATCCATGTCAATTAGACAGTCATATGAACCCAACAATATGATGTTTACATATACCTTTGTGCTAAGTCCATTCATGTCTATCAGGAAATCTCTAACCAACTCATTGATTTTCCTCTTAGCCCCCGTGGCTAATTGAACTAACCAAGATTTCTTATGCTTACTTCTTTGCAAGTGAAATATTTCAACAATGTTATCATTTATGTAACTATTGATAGCTCCAAAATCAATCAAAATTTTTATAGGTTGATTGTAAATATTTCCTTCCACTTTGATCATGGAGGATTGATACTCTGCTTGCTTCTTTTCCAAGGATGCATAAATCCTTGGCATGCTCCCTCCCATGTATTTCACTATTTCAACCTCCTGAATCTTGTGGACAGTCCTCATTCTTTCTCCTTTGTGAGGGCAGTCCCTATATAAGTGATTTCCATCACATCCCCAACATTGAACAAGTTGTTTCCTTGGCCTTTTCCCAAACGAATATGAAATCTTGTGCTCATTTTGGGCTTCTTGGCCTTGATTATTTGCTTGGGATGTATTTCTAAAAAAGGGTGGCTTAAAACCTTTCTACCTTTGATCCTTTTTACCCTTCAACTTGTTAGTCCAAGTTGTTTGGAAAACTGGCCTTCCTTTTCTTTTCTCAGAAAGGTGTCTTTCTCTCCTTATGGTTTCCTCCAAGGTCTTGGGGTTGTCATATTGAATCTTTTCACTATAGAAGGAGGGTAACCCACTTAGAAACCTTTGGATTTTGAATTTCTCATCCTTGATGAAGTCAACATACTTCAACAATTGAAAGAACTGCTTCTCATATTCCTCCATTGTCATGGTTCTAAACTTGAGTTCAAAGAACTCTTTCATCTTTCTCTCATAGTAATGCTCAGAAAAATATTTCTCTTGGAAGTATCCTTTGAGTTGCCTCCATGAGACCCTCTTCTCATAAAGGTTCTTGGCTTTCTTAAGTTGATCCCACCACATAGTTTCCTTTCCTTGCAAGTGGTAGGTGGAAATTATAGCTTCTACCCAAGAGGGGTAATCATGAAGCTATTAATATTTCTTCATTTCCAACAGCCATGCCTCAACCTCTTCACCCTTCTAATGTTCACCATTGAAAGTAGGTGGCTTGATTTTCTTGAGTTCACCTTGAAATATATTTGCCTCGGGCCTTCTTCTTTGCCTCTAAATAGGAGACACACTTGGGTTGATCCCTGGCCCTGATATTGCACAAGTTATTCTAGTGGACTCCCTTGGATAATGATGGAACCTACTCATGCTTCTTGACTACCTATCATTTCCATGATCATCCTTTTCGCTATGGGATCTAGATGTTGATACGTGTCTAGCACTAGCCGCTTTCTTGGTGCCAAAATATTTGTTAAATTTCTTATGAAACATGTTCAAGCTCTGAAGTATCTCTTTTTGAGACTTCATAATCCTTTCATTATCATCTATGTAGCTCTGCACTTCCATATGCAAGCTTCTCATAGTGATAGGCTCTTGCCTATCTCTTCTTCCCTTTGACTATGTCTCAACATTCCCCATGTTGACATGCAAACTTGTAATCTCTTCCTCACGACTATAAGATCCTTCAACATATTCCATAACTCCAGTCCTCTATAATAACTAAAGTTTCTTTCTATACCTCTCATTCTGCAAGAAATGTGCATGTAATAATAATTATTAGAACATGTGTATCGTAAAACATTTCATTAATTAGAATAGATGTCATTTCCTCATCAATTTACAAAGAAGGAATTGCATCAATTCACACTATGATTCCCTAGATGCATTCCTCTTTGAAATGGCTTTCAAATGGCTATACTCATGCCCCAAGCTGATATCTAAGCTGAAAGTTATGGCTTCTTGAAAAAACCATTTTCACCCCTTTCTGCACATTTTCTCTACTGGTGCAATTTTATTAAAATGCCAACTTCTGTCAACTGAAAAATAAAATATGTCAAGAAATGGAAAAACTTTTGTATGAGACATAGATAACAACAACAACATGGAAATCATAACAACTCTCATAATTTCAATCTGATGTTCCAATCAAAAATTATAGCAATTTGGAATCTACAACTTTGTCCTTTTTTCACTCCTTTTTCTAGAGTTGGAAGTTTTAGCAGAATTGGTTATCTCTCAATCTGTGCACTTCTAGAAAAATTTCACTACACCAAGGTTGTTTTCCTTGATGAATATATAATAATTTGACTAAATGTAATTTACCAGTTTTGTGATCTAGCATCACTTTTCCTTCTATAAAAATCTCAAAAATCCCCAAAAAATGGCTTGGTGATCCAAAATGGATCTAAAAAGGTGAAAAATTCAAAGTTCTTGGATTTGAACGAAACTAGTGCCATCACATAGTGCTCATCGCGTTGATTCTGGCGATATATTTGGTTTCAAAAATGGTGTCTGTATGGGGAATAAATCTCGATCTGAAGTTCGAGTCAAACAGGCAAAAAGTCAGCTGGTCAAATGTTGTACAGCTGACATGGTAGATGACATCAACATGATGATGTGGTAGCACCAGAATGTACCACATGGCAGGTGGATTCAACATTTTCAGGGTTAATTTGGACTGGTAAAAATTGACACGTGGCATTGTATGGAAGTGACACATGGCACTGTACGGAAGTGACATGTGGCAGTACGGTCCATGAAGCCCAGTGACAACACAACATGTGGTAGTACAGATTGATAGGTACAAGGTCGAGCATTGGACACATGAAAGTACAATTCTGAGTTGGTAGATGATGTGGCGCTAACCGAGCAACTGATTGTGTAGTTAATGTGTCACTAACTAGACGCTGACTGTGTGTACGGTGCCAATGATAGGATGACACATGGGCCAATCAAAAAGCGTTAGGTGACACCCCGAGTTAGGCCAAGTAGACCTAGGTCAAAAATTGGTTGAGCTTCCCAAGGATCGATCCCCCGACCTATCCACATGGCAACGAATTAACATATATCTTCTATCCAACATAGCAGGGTGGTGTGGCTTGACAAGCTCGCTAACCTGATACTTTTTGTTATCCCATGGCAAGAGATCTGGAGGTAGCACCCAGACGACAGGGGCTACCTGTCGACCAGGGCACCTTCCACATGACCAAAGCAGAAGATCGGGGTCGTAGGTGCCAATTGGCCTGGCACCCGACCACATGGTACTTCCATATGACCAGGAGTCCAAGGATGATCTAGAATGGATCTAGGAATCAAAATGGGTTTAGGAAGGCCTAAAAATCAAAGTGCTCAGAATTGCTTCAAAATGAATGTGCGCGTAGGCATCATTGATACGAACCCAACACAACTTGAACTGGTTCAAATGAGCATTGTATGCGAAACATATCACGATCTGTTCGTTTTGCCAAACATGCAAAATTTGATGACTGTATAGTCCGTACAGTGCTGACATGGCATCTAACTGTACATTTCGTATGGTCGTATAGGTGACGTGGCAGTGGTCCATTGGCATGTTGATTGGGCATGATAGCTAATAGGTGGATGAGTCTGAATGTGACATGTGGTACCACTGTAAGGGTGACAGGTGGCATGGGCTGACGTGGCAAGGTCAGTACAGTCTTATGACATGTGGCAGTTGAGTGACGTGGCAGGTACAATAGATGTTGACTGGAAAGACACGTATTGATAGTTGGATGAATCAATGTATGACACGTGGTAGATAGTTGACAAGTAGTATGGTGCCACGTGGCACCCCTTCATTGGAAAGTTTGGGAAAAAAAATTATGACTATTGGGGAGTCGAACCCGTGACCTCCAGTCTAGGTGGCAAGTGCTTTGGCAGGGTCGGGCTATCAGCCCACCCACAATAAGACTTAACAATACATGTTGAAATGTTTTATTTAAACTTACCATATGGTATTTCGAGTGGAGAAAAAGGGTTGGGGCCTAGCCCCAGCCCCCGGTCGCAACACGTATCCATATAACCACTCCACTACACATTGTATTTGCACATGACCCATTCCATCCAACCCCTGGTCGCGTTGACAGCTACCACGTGACCTCCACCTTGTGACCTGGGTGCTTATACGGTTGACACAGATGTATGGATNCAACACGTATCCATATAACCACTCCACTACACATTGTATTTGCACATGACCCATTCCATCCAACCCCTGGTCGCGTTGACAGCTACCACGTGACCTCCACCTTGTGACCTGGGTGCTTATACGGTTGACACAGATGTATGGATGGAACTCGATTGGTCGAGCCAGCCCGTTGACCAAGGGCATAACCAACAACTTAAAACCAGGGGGGCTAACAACCAGTTATGCACGTGGAGTACAGTGTTGTGGGCACATGGCCACATGGAAATGCTCCATATGACCAGGAGCCCGCATGAAGGGGGTTGTGCCCTGATTATCCAATAGTGGGTTTTAAACTATAATATAATATTTTTAATGGATTTTTAACCAATTTTGGGAGATTTAATCCATTTTTGGAGGATCTTGGGCCCTTTTTGAGGCCAGATCTTGGGGGGGAGTTGGGATTTTGTTACCAACTTCAAGCCTATATAATTCAGAGGTTCTTAGCAGCCTTGAGGGAGATTCAGATCAGGAAAATGTTGATGAATTGTTGAGGCAAAGCCATTTTTATGCAGGGAAGATATTGAGGAGAGCAACTTTGCGGGCCATTTCTGGGAGCTTCGTTCATCCATTTTCATTGCTGTCAGTTTTGATGGGTTCTTGAGATCTAGTAGAACACATCTAGATCATTTTGTAATCCTTTTGGAACTTTTATGATGTATTTTTGAAGCTTTGAGTAGAAATAAGAAAGCCTCACCCACTGAGACAAAGGCCTGGAGATGTAGGGGATATTGCCAAAATCCGTTATCAACTTTGATGTTTATGGTTTGTTGTTTCTTCATGCTTATTTCTAGATCTATATATTGCTTTCTGACTGCCATGTTTCATCATTAATTCTTTCTCTTTCATCAGTTTCCTAAATGGTTATTTAAATCATGCTTTAAAACTCAACCATTGTCTTTAAAATATATTTTTGGATCAGAGGACTAGGGGTGAGCGCTATTTTTTCTGCCAGAAGTGGGTTTTCCACTTTAGAAATTGGTTTTTTAAACCAATTTTCAACTAATTTGGCCTAATTTTGATGGATTTTGGCCCTAAAGGAGGGGATATGAGCCCAAGAAGAGGCCCAAAACTTGGGGGAAAGTTGGATTTAGACCCCCAAATCAAAATCTACTTAACCCAGCCTATTGTCCATGGAAAACAAGTTCAAAACAACCAGATTATGCAGAATTTTGTAGAAGAAGCCATTTTTATGCAGGGAAGCCAGAAGACTAGTTGAGCTTTGGAGGCCACTTCTAGGAGTTCTACTCCACCTTTTTTAGTGTCGTTTGTTGCATCGGGTTCCTAATATAGATCAGAACATAGATGATTCAATTAGAGACCTAAATGATGTAATTTGGATGTACATTTTGAGCATTGAATATTAATAAATAAGCCTCCCCCACTGGGACATAGGCCCAAAGATGTAGGCAAATTTTCCGAACTTCGTTATCAACTTCTGGTGTCTTAAATATAGTTATGGTTTGTTGTATTTACTTCTTATGTTCTGCAAATTATCTTCTTTAAGAATATTCTCTTTCTTATTAAGTCTTAATTGGTAAATTTACATATGCAAAATACTTAACCAAAGTCATTAAAAGATCATTTCGGATCAAGAGGTATCAGAGTTGGTTGATAGTTGGTTGTTTTTTAGTATGCATGATTACCATGGAAAATTTAAAGCATGGTGAAGGAGATCCTAAGATGGGATCAAGAAAAAGGACATCTCAAAGTGAGAAGATGGCATCTAAAGAAGGACTTTCTCAACAAGAAAGAGAATTTCAAAGAACTTTCTTTGCCATGTCGGAGATGGTAAAAGTATTGTATGAAGATTAATTGGAATGGAAGAGACTTGTTGAAGGGGAATATTCAAAGTAATACAAAAGTGAAGAGGGAGAATACCCTCCAAAACCTCCTCCTTCACCTCCTTCATTTCCATCTTCTTCTTCTTCAAGTACAAGTTCAAGTTCTACTTCTATCGCTACTTCTGCAAGAAAACATTCTCATTCCCATAAACATAAGCCTAGCATGCCATTACTTAAACTTTATTTGTAATTCGAGTTGCCCATGTATAATGGAGAATTCAATGTTGAGAATCTTGATAACTCGGTCAGACTGATGGAGGTATATTGCAGTGTGCAACAAATCAATGATGAGACAACCAAGATCAAATTGGCATCGCTTCGTCTTGAAGGCACATCACTCATCTGGTGGTAGAGTAAGTTACAACATGGTACTCAACAAATTGGTAATGTATTTCCATCATGGAAAGATTTTATTTTTTCACTTAGACAGTATGTATATCCATTGGGGTATAATGAGAAGGATTTAATTGAATGACAAAGTCTTAAATTAAGAAAAGGACAATCAATGCAAGAATACATAGATAAATTTTGTAAGATGGCTTTGATGTTAACTATTCCATTACATACACAAGAAACTCTTATGAAGTATATAGGAGGTTTTCCTGCTCATATTCATAGTACTTTGTTTATGTTTGAACCTACTAATCTTGATGAGGTTTTTGTTCAAGCGACATATATTGAAGCAGGAAAAGCTGGAGTTGGTGTATCAGGGGAATCGTCTTCAAAGAAAGAAGGTGAAGGAAAAGGAAAGGTGAAGAAAGAAAACTCAGTCAGAGTAGAGGAAGAGAATCTATCTTGCAAACATTGAAAGAAAGAAGGGCATGATGAAGAGCATTTTTGGCAATTGCACCCAGAAAATAAACCAAAGTGGTTGAAAGAGAAGAAAGGGAGATAAAAAGTTGCAGCAATAACACAACCAACAGACTTGGGGTCAGATTCAAGTGATGAGACTAAAGTCACAATAGTTGGTTTGTCAGGTAAAATTTGTGATGGTTATGATTCAAGATGTAAATTGTTTCATATAAGGGTCATTATGAAACATACCAAGATCGACACTTTGTTATATAGCAGATCTCAAGCTAATTTAATTTCAGAAGAAGTGGTTAAGCAATTGGGATTGAAAACTAAGTTACATCACAAACAAATCAATGTGTCATAAATTTTGCAATTACATCTAAGTTTGTAGATGAGGTAACGTGTGATGTGGTACCACTAGAAGCATGTGGAATGGTCTTGGGTAGCCCTTATTTATATGATCGCAGAGCAATCTTCTTCAGGGAACATAATCAATATCACTTAACTAAATAAGGAACAAAATATGTTGTGCATGATCATCATATCAAAGGGAATCAATCTCTTTTTAAAATGGAACAATTAAACAAGGAAGCTTATGCAAGAAATACACCTATGATTGTACCAGTTGATCTTAAGAAAGAAAGTAAAATGGTTGTAGCATGTAGATCTAGCCATACTTTGCTTCAAGATGAGTTTTTGTCATGCAAGTTTGTAAAGAACAACATACACGTGGGTTCATTTTCAGTCATGTTTCTGATATTGTTATCACTGCTAATGTTTTCTACATGGATAGTAGTGAATCCAGAAGGATGTGAATGAATGAAGATGGCTAACAATATGTGTTCAGTTATCATGGTTGTTTTGCAATTGATCATGATGCAACAGGTACATAGGACATATTTTATAGACAAAGGACAAGTGGGGAGGCCTATCTCGCACTTGATGTTTGGTTAATATCTTTTTGGAGTACCAAAAGGTCTTAGTGGAGAGGTGTGATACAAAATGGATATGAAAATGCCAAAAATTCGAAGTCCTCATTTTCAGACGAAACTAACACCATCGCGTAGCGCTTGTCGCACTAATTCTGGCGATATATTTGGTTTCGAAAATGGAGTCTGTGCGGCGAAGATATCGCGATCTAAAGTTCATGTCAAATAGGAAAAAAAGTCAACTATTCAAAGGACATACAACTAATGTGGCAAATGACATCATGTTGACGTCAACATGATGACATGGAAGCACCAGGACGTGCCACGTGGCAGATGGATTCATCATTTTCATGGATTATTTGGATCGAAAAAAAGAAAAAAAAATTGACACGTGGCACTACATGAAAGTGACATGTGGAAGTACGGTCCACGTAGCCCAATGACAACATGACACATAGAAGTACAGATTGACAAGTCGCAGGTCGAGCATTGGACACGTCGCAGTACGGTTCTAAGTTGGCTGATGACATGGAACTGACCGAGCGAATGACTGTGCATTTGAGGCATCATTCACTGGAAGTTGAATGTGTGTATGGGGCCAATGATAGGATGACACGTGGGCCAATCATAGGGTGCCATGTAGCACCCCGAGTTAGGCCAAGTAGACTTGGGTCAAAAATTGGTTGAGCTTCCCAGGGATCAATCCCCAGACCTATTTGCATGGCAATGAATTAACACATATTCATTATCCAACATATTAGGGTGGTGTGGCTTGATAATCCCGCCAACGTGATACTTTTTGTTATCACGTGGCAGGAGATCTGAAGCTAGCACCCGGACGATGAGGGCTACCCGTCGACTAGGGAACCTTCCATGTGACCAAGGTCGAAGACTAGGGGCATAGGTGCCAATTGGCCTAGCGCCCGACCACATGGCACTTCCATATGACCAGAATCCCTAGGAAAAAGGGCACGCGCTGATTTTTCTGCCAAAAGTGGGTTTTCCACTTTAGAAATTGGTTTTTTAAACCAATTTTCAACTATTTTGGCCTGATTTTGATGGATTTTGGCCCTAAAAGAGGGGATATGAGCCCAAGAAGAGGCCCAAAAATTGAGGGAAAGTTGGATTTAAACCTCCAAATCCAAATCTACTTAACCTAACCTAGTTTCAATGGAAAACATGTTCATAACAACCAGATTATACAAACTTTTGTAGAAGAAGCCATTTTTATGTAGGGAAGCTAGAAGAGTAGTTGAGCTTTGGAGGCCACTTCTACGAGTTATGCTCCACCTTTTTCAGTGTCGTTTGTTGCATCGGGTTCTTGAGATAGAGTAAAACAAAACTAAGTCAATAAGAGACCTAAATGATGTAATTTTGATGTATATTTTGAGCATTGAATATTAATAAATTAGAAGCCTCTGCCACTGAGACAAAGGCCCAGAGACGTAGGTAGAATTTTCGAACTTCGTTATCAACTTTTGGCATCTTAAATATGCTTATGGTTTGTTGTGTTTACTTCTTATGTGCTACAAATTATCTTCTTTAATAATCTTCTCTTTCTTATTAAGTCTTAACTGGTAAATGTACACATGCAAAATACTTAACCTAAGTCATTAAAAGATCATTTTGGATCACCTAGAATAGTGGATTTTGTCCTATTTCAGTGTCCCCATAGGATTTCTTCAGTTCCTTCATGGGTTATTTTTGTGTCTAATTTTTGGACTCTCCCCTAGAGTTTCAGATTAATCTAGACTTTTTTCAATGATATGGACCCAGATATTTAAAAACCGTTATTTTTCCATTTCTAACAAATTCAAGCAGATTTGGAAAAGGGCCTTCTTTGGAACTTTTATAGACCTCCTCTCTGTAGACAAAACCCATAAGTTTCATCACAATCCGATGTAATTTTTTCTAATTATGGAACAATTTTGCATGTGCAATCCGGGTCGTCGATCTTAGGTCGAAAGAAATCTAGATAATTGATCTACTCTCTATCTGCCATTGACAACCGACCTTCTCCTTTGGTGCACATAATACTTCCCCAAACCATTGAACTAACCTTCGGTCATCATCGTAACTCCTCGACGACGAACTTTCACACAACTCCAAACTAGTCGACCTAGTCGTCAACCGTCGACAATCTTCATGGACGAATGGAACTCTCAACAACTTCGGTCGATGCCCAACCATCATCCCATTGGTGATCAATGATCCCAGATGGTTTCCAAATATACTTTCCCAAATTAGTTGATTTGACCATCAGCCACTTCTATTGGATAGCGTGGCAATTGCTAATGTGGCTTGACACGTGGATGTTGACGTGTCATGACATGTCATCCTAAGGTGTCAACTTGGGTGACATGGCATAACACGTGGATGTTGACATGGCATGACATGTGGATGATGATGTCATCATACTCTTTCCACCCCATCCATCATCGATTGGTTCTCTTTGATCAACCCAGACACCTCACCAACTTCAACCGACGCCAAACCATCAGCGCATCGACCATCAACAACTTATCTTGCTTGATTCGAACATTTTGTCAAAATTGGTCGACCCTCGACCATTGACCCATTGACCATCAACGATGTTCATTGGAGATTGAAAATACTTCATCGAATTCGGTCGACCCATGACCTTCGACCATCGATGTCAGAGACGTCTTATGGTCGACCCAAACTCTTCATCATTTCGATCAATCCATCCATCAGTTGTCGACGATTTCTCATGGTGAACCTTAACACTTCGAAATTTTTTTACTTTTCTCTAATTGATCTGGACCTTCGATCCCTTATGTTTCATGAATCCTTGATTTAATCCTTGTCGTTGATCTCATGAACCTTTTAAATGGTTGAATCCTTATGAATTTTTAAATTTATCATGATAAATATCAGTTGTCATTCATGAGATCAAACATGATCTCAACCGTTGATTCTCCCAACTGGTTGCAACTCTACAAGCGGCCATTAAAACTCGAACGTTGACCATTCCAGGTCAAATTTCGATCTGAAAATTCACCACTCTACTCAATTAACCTTGTTAAAACTTCCGGAGTCATTCAAACTCAGATTTTACCCACGGATTTGGGGGTTTCTCTCTAAATTCTCTATTTTTTCCCCAAATCGGTCACAAACAAAATCCGCAACAACAAATTTCACCAATTTGCTCTGGTTTGAGCCCATACAAACTCGGTGTTTGAACCTAAAGCTTTGATACCATAATGTAACCTCCCACATCCCAACCGAGGGACATTATAGTGCAGAATATACATAAAAGCGAAATTTATAGTGAAATAATTTAATTCATTTACAATTAACCAATTTCCTATAGCTTTCAGCTACAAATTAAAACAGATTTAGCTACTATATACAACCATAAAATAGAAGTGTCTACAACATGTTAATAATCAACATGAAATGCAGCTAAATAAATCATTACATTAGCATATAAATCAATTTCAAATACACAAAGTTCATGCACAACAATTAAACACATAATTTAACACAACAGTAAGATAAAACACTTATCTTTTCACGACAGTTGTGCAACCAGTTGCTTGGGATGAATGTTCCAACCAACCATAGACTGATTGTTCCAAATATCAATAGCCAGTCACCCCCAAGCTGAGGCTAGCAATCCACAAAACAGGGTGGTCTCTCAGAGCCCACTCACAACTCATAAAACTCTCAACCCAACTGATATTCTCCTACAACTATCCTGATTTTCCACCAACTATCTTCCTCTTGACCTGTCCAACCCAAGGAATATACCCCTTCACTGATATCAGTCCCTTGGGAATCTCGTTCATTTATCATGGTCTCTTTGTCACACACAACTAGGAATCTCTCAGGTGGGAACTCAAGGGAAATTGTTGCTAGGAAAAATATCAACAACCCAACAACAAACACTTGTTGTTTTAGTGAAACTCACACAGGAGTTCACTCTTCAATCCTGACAACCTGGATCCCCAGTTTTCTAGCTCCAATTTGCTCCAATTATGCTCCAACTTTCTCTAGAATTCTTCCTCCATGGATGCATCAACTTCGAGCTATGTTTATTTCCCTCTCCTTGCTTCCCATGCACAAACTTGACTAACTAAAATTTGTTGTCCCAACCCACACAAATTTCCTCTCTTTGGCTTGCCTTTCTTTACTCACACTCTTACCCAATTTGATTGTACTTAACCCCCATGTGCCCAATAACTTTGGGATGTGACCACTCACACCCACCCTCTTACATGTATTCAATGATTGGATTTGGGAACACTCAATCAGAAATGGGAAGATTCATATACAAATAGCAAATTTAGGAAAATTTGTTGAATTAATATTAATGGGTATTTCCCCCTTGGACCCCTCTTGGCCATTGCCCTAGACACTCCCCCCATATTGTGGATTAATTTATCCCCCATCTCTTGTCCATGTCCCCTTAGCAGTTGGCATCATATTTTATTATTAACACATTGAAATACAATTCACATATTACATTGATTTGGCAGTAGCCACACGTTATATCTACATAAGCATTAATTAAACTAGAGATTATAGTGGGGAAGTTACCTTCAATAACACATGTAAAGTAACCTATGATCCTATAACATACCTAATATACAAAATTATAGACCTGTAGCTCTTTCTCAACTTCAACAATAAAAGAATAACATATTCATCAAACTTTACCTCAGTCTCACAGGACTAGTTTTGAATTAGTCACAAACCCTAAATTTCAAAAATCATAAATCCATACCTATAATGAATAAATGTCTTAAATTTTAACCACATATACGATGATATATTTCTTCCATCTCCTCAAAATTTCAAGGTCTGAAACTTCTCAGAGCAGAAATTATAGTGAAAATGGCAGACCTTGCTAAATTCTAGCCTATTCTGGAGAGAGAACTTGTACAACATGCCACGTGCTCAATATTTGATATCTGATTCTTAAAATCACACACAAATTACTATGGATTGTTATCTTTCCATTGAAATTGGTCTCACATAATTTGGATCCCCTATGAAGAAGTTATGATTGTTTTACCCAGAACACATGTTTGAGACTAGTTTCAGGACTAGTCAAAAACCATATCTTCCACAGAGTGTATATCCAAAAGTAAAATGATCAAGAAGCTAACATATTTACCATAAGTACCTTTATATGTCTTCTCAACAGACTCCATTTTTTCTATCTGAATCATTCTAGAAAAAAAAATTTAGCGAAAATGGTAAGATGATCTTTAAATAACATACCTTAGAACACATCATCACAAGACTTCTTTCTCCCTTGGAATTTCACCCTTATTCACTTCATATTCCCTCTGAAATTTTCCTCAAATCTCCTTGGTTACCTCAAATAAAAATCACTTGAGTTAATGTAACAAATGATCTCCTAGGTGCCTTATTTATACTAGATATGGCATGCTCTTTTTAGGGCCGACTTGACACAAATAAAATTCAATTTAATTTTTAATGATTATTCCATTGAGGCCAAATTTACCAACAAACATCCTTAATATTTATTTTAATATTTATTGCAACAGGGCCGACTTGTAACTTCTTGTTTGACACAATTTTTCTTCTTTTAATTAATTTGGGGTCGACTTGTCACTTCTTGTTACAATTGTTCATAGCTTCTTAACCATACTTCGGGGCTTCCATCTTCAAGAGGGCATATCTCCTCAACTGTGAGGAACCACGTGATGTACTACCTGTTATCCTCATTTTGTGGGATAACTAAGGAGATGATGTCTTGAGGCCCTTGGGTTGCAGATATGAAGTTTCGAGAGACCACATGACCAACAATGTCCACTTGCACATATGGAAGCTCACTTTATCACCACATTTTGATCCATCGTCGGTGCATCCACCACACCAACTAGATTTTGGAAGGCATATGGGTCTTGCTCCATCCAGTACAAGTCAAGTATTGTGGTAGGTAATCACCCTAATATTTGAGGCATTTAAACATGTTGTATTTAAGCTTTTTTTTATTATAGAACGCTTGCTTGGACATTATGCTTTTGACCATGTTTTACCTTAGTGAGTGTCATACATTTCCTAGTAAGTGGCCAAACTTTGGGGAATGTTTGTGACTAGGGGTCCCTTAAGGGGTTATCATACCATTCCCAACAATACTTACCACCTTTTTCTCATTACACTCCCATCATATTGTCTTCTTCTAGGCCCCTTGACTTTAGTGACCCAAGAAGGGAATGTACTTCATTTCATGGGAAGAAGGGGTTGGAGGCCTAGAGGGATTGTTGTTGGCTAAAAAAATAAAAGCCTAAATATAGACCTTCCAAATGCTTCACCCAGGGATCCCTGAGAAATCAATGAAACGCTTCTCTATAAGAAATGGGGAACCAAAAAAAAATAAATGATAGTGAATGCTTAAGGGGTTGGTTGGAGTATGGGAGGTCTCATCACGAGCCAAACTATCATAATAATGGGTATTTAGCGGTATGAAATTACCATCATCTGGTCACCAAGCCAGGGTAGCATTTCTCAGTTACACAACTGAGAGATAGGGGGTCTCATCACGAGCCAACCTTCTCATTTCCGCGAGGTATTTGTGAATAAAATTGGTGTTATCTAGACACCAAGCCAGGATAGTGGCTTTCAACTTGTTCCTTAAAACATGAAAGAAATATAAGAATGGAAAGAATATGGGCTTGGAAAAAGTTCATCGCAAACGAAGGTGCCACACACCCTCTACAATGGCACCCATAAATGATATAACATGAGCCATTATATGCCATGAAACTCATTAACCTATGAAATATAAATCCCCTTCCACCTCATAATCCATTACATAACCTTGAAAGGACATCCTTGGGAGCATCCCTTACTTGAGGGTTTTGGTCTACCCAATAGGACTTTTATGACACCCCTCCCATACTTAAACTTGGTCTTTTGTATAGGGTCTTTGAGCATTTGTTTAACTTGATGAGGTAGTTTTGATGCACATGTTTAGGTGCCTTGCTTATTAGATGTGGTTTACACTTGTCATGATAGTTTTGACTTGAGATATTTGGAGGGTGTGCCCTTTTGTTTTGCAAGACCTTGCTTGGTGGCCAGTTTTGGGAGAACATCCCTAGATTGGGATTCCATGGGGCAAGAATCCCACAGGTTGGATGTTGTAGGCACACACACTGAATCACAATGACTTTCCTTTAGAGGCCTAAAAGACATCATGAATGACCTCACCTAGCCCCCAATACCCAAATGACTTGCCTAGGACAGGCAAAACATCACTTTTGGAGGGTTGACGTCATGCTTGAGGGGGTTTGGTGGTGATGGAGATGTTGTTTATTGACACATGGCACGTTTTGAAGGAAGGAAGGATTTTAACCATAAATAAGAAGCTTGGAAATATGAAAAGTGGCCTTTGGAGGCCTTTCCATTCTTCCCCAACTCCAACAACTTGCCCCTAGTTCCAAAATGTCTCCCTAAAGGGGTGACATCATCTTGTTTTATGGTTTCTAATGTGTTAAAGTGAAAATTAAATATTATTATTTGGTTCAAGGGATAAGATAAGGGTTGTTGACCCCTTATTTTATGTTTTACCCTTGTTACGTGGAAAAATTATGTTTTAAGACTTTTGTATAAATAGAGATCGCGTGAATCTCACTTCATAGCATAGCTCTCCCTTGTGGAGAAGGATACTTGGATGAATTTTTCACCCTAATTGGTAATTTTCGGTATCTCTCTCTCTTGCAAATTAATTTTGGTGATATCTCTTGGTGAATTCTTGAGCTAAGGTGGTGCACACCTCTTGGAGGCTTCTTTACTTGCTCTTGAATGGTAATTGCTTGGTGAACTAGGGTTTGATCTTGCATCTTTCTTGGACTTGGTAAGGAAAATATGTAATTGTTAGTTATTTCTTACTTGTTCTTGGTAATTGTTGGTTGAAACCATAGGATGAGTATGTTTTATGCACCCTCCATCAAGTTTCATTTTATTTTCTAAGTTTATAAGCCATTTATTGCAAGGGTTGCTAGGAGAAGTACAAGTGTGTACACCCTCCTAGATTTACCATAGTTTGGATTGAGATACCCTAGGGAGTAAGAGGATTTATACCCCTAGGGTTTTTCTTGATCTAACTTATGTTTTAAAGACTCCATTCACCCAATTTTTAAAGGCACTAATCTGAAATTTTGCATTGGAGAAATAAATTGTTTTCCTTGGTAAACATGTTTTGGTGAGATATCGATCTTGTTAAAGTTGGAATCTTTTGTGGATGATTTAAGGTTGCTATAGCCACTAGGGAGTCCTAGTTCACTTAGTAATCTTGGAGCTATATAAACTTAAAATCTAAAACCATTACGGACACAAAAACACATCTTATTTGCTTGACTTTAACTTGCATTTTGACCGTAGAAATTTTTTGGTAACCCATTATTTTCATTATGTTGCTAATTGGTAAACTTTAGGTTGGATTACTTGCTTAATTTCATGGTTAAAAGTTGTTGTTGTAGAAAATCATTTCTACAGCCACTTGGCTGTCATAAATATACTCTGAAAACTTATCATAACAACCACCTAATACCAGTAAAGTTGTGCTAAAGTGTTGAGAACTTATCTGCATTTCTTATGCTTTATACCTCAACTAATCTTTGATTCTTTAAGTGGTTAAATTTGCAGTAGTTACTTGATTTCATTGCAGATATATATTTATGTTTACTACTTCAATTAGGGGAAGAAATCTTAATTTGCTTGTCCACCTAACATATACTGCATACAATTGGTTTTTATTTTGCCTATGGCGGGTGCAAACACTCTCAACAAGGACCCAAGGACTTGAAAACCTTAAAACTCCCCCAAAACTCATTCTCAAGCTTTCTTCCATATAGTAACTTGACCTATAGGGGATTCCATTCATACATCTCACTTTCCATATCTTTTCCCCACTAGGGTCATGGGGATTCCCCCCTTGAGGTGACCAATTCACCTCTAAAGTGACTGGAACACCTGCTTAAGGTGACAGTGGGTAGGTGCTATCAAAGTTGTCGCCATTTGGTAGCTAGTTCGGGATTTTCCCAACCTATAACTTGTGCGATAACACTACCTACCATTGGAAATGATATGCCAAGGAGTATCCATCTATGAGTATGTTACCTGCATTTACATTGTCCTTTGTATCCTTATTCCTAAAAAAAAATCAAGTTTCATAACCACACCTCTGGGGCTTCTTGTAGCCTTCTTCAAATGCACCCATCACATCGATTGACATAAATGACAACCACTTTTGTTGACATCAATGAAAACCATCTATCCAACAACAACAATGACAACCAACTATCCAACAGATATGTACCTGATAAAATGATGATCAGGGAAATTGCATACTAGGTAGTAGATGCAAGAGTCACAACACTACTAGCTTCCAATTCCAAAAGATATTGGCCAAAGTTTTCAATAATTGTAGGAAAAAAAACATTTTAGAACATGCCTCATGCTAAGAAAGAAGTAGATACCCTAAAAGATTTGATTTTTTGCATAGGGAAAGTCAGATAGAATGATCATAAGGGAACAATGCAGAACTATCTCAATTCATTAGGGTTAGTGAGTACCACTCGAGATCAAGCAAATCCTTAAGAAGAAATGTTGAGAGTAACTTTTTCTTTTGAAGAAACTTTAATAAAAATCATAGATCAAGTATAGAAAGAAGTAATAAATGTATTAGAAGAATCAAGAGGCAAAGAAATGAAAGAAAAATGGGAGGCAGTAATAGCTTAGGATGGCATACATGAGGAAGAAAATAAGAAACCCCAAGAGGCTAAAGAAATAGAGCAATATAATAAGGCCTTATAGGACAATGAACAGAATGAAAAGAAGAAGAGAAGAAAACTAAAAGAAGAATTGACCAAGAAGACAACTCAGGAAGAAAAGGCCAAGAAAGAACAAGAAGAAAATGAGTCACAAAAGAGAAAATAAGAACTAGCTAAGAAAACAAAGGAAAAGATAGGAAGAAACTAAAAAAGTTTTCAAGGAAGCCAAAAGAAAAAGACAAGATGAGGAAGAGACGAATCTAAGAGAAAGTAATAAGAAATGGAAGTGGAAAAGAAGTTATTGGAGGAGCAGGAAAAGAATACCCCTATGAACTCTTCAAGAAAAGTTCATATACCAGGAACCCTATAGACCTTGGCACCCCGATGAACACTCTGCCAGCATGCTATAAAGGTATCACCAAAGATATGATTGTATTTGAGGATATTGTACCAAATGTAGGAAAATATTTTTACAGCAAATCCAAGAGGAAAATATCTATCGGATCCAATAAGAGATAAAATATTGAAGGGGACTTGGGGATAGAACCTAAAGAAATATCCATCTCATGGCCTTTAGGGAAAAACCCTAAGGAAAATACAATAGATATAGCTTCATCCCTAATTCCTTTGCAGGGGCTAATTCCATTACTATTGGTGAGTTAGGAGCGGCTTTGGACAATTTCCAAGTTCAAATATCTCAATTGCAAGAACAACTAAAGCAACAAAAGAATCAAATGGAGATGGGATTTCTAAAACAAATAAAGGAGAAGGAATAACAATGTAGCATTGAAGTTGAAAACATAAAAAAAACATGCATGAATAGGAAGTAACGAAGCTTAAAGAAAAGAACCAGGATCAATTCAACATTTCGGAAATGCAGAAATAGGAAACCATGGGGCTTGACAATAAATTACAACATATGGAAATCACCATGGAGGAGAATCGCCAAGAGGTAATTGTTGTAAAGGTCATATAGGAAAAATCTACAGAGGTAAATGAAGACCTAAGAGAAGTCCAGTCCTAGGTATTTCGTACATTGGGTGATATACAAAGGCACTGTGATAATCTAGTCATGCTATAGGAGCAAATAGATGAACATGGGAGTCATTATAAAAAGGATCAATATGCCTTTGACAAGATAGCTAAATGGCAGGAGATACATACTCGGAAACCTAAAACACTACCTAGGTACAACACTAGAAAAAAAGATGAAGAATCAAATACTATTTGATTCCTTCAAAGAGTTATTTGATGAAGTCAAGAAAGCCAGAGAAATGCCTACTAAATCTTGTAATAGAATTTGGAACTCCGCGGACGAGATATTGGAAGATCTTGGGATGGAGACCATGACACGATTAGATGAGGCGGGCCGAAGCGAGTTGAAGTTGAAAATTGTAATAGAAGGCAAACATTTCAGTAAGGATGAGATAAGTATGATCGAGGAGGTGAGTGAGGACATTCTAAATAGATACTTGGTTAACCCAATCAAATTAACTACTACAACAAATAGCTATGTGAAGAGAATAGAAAAATAAATAAAAAAGGAAATAGTCATGAAGTTGTGTGACGGATAACTACATTTAGATAAAAATGCAATTGAAAAAATTATAGGACGTGCTCCAGAAGAGACATGGGTCACTTACGTGGAAGAATCATCTTCTAAGAAACATACTTGAATAATTTTGTATTCCATTTTTGTGCACAAACCTAGTGCATTTGTAATTCATGATGAGACAAGAAATTGTAATATGAAAAGTCAGAGATTGGAAATGAACAATTACTAGAAATGAAAAGTTTTTCGTAGTCTACAAAATAGACATTGTTCTAAGAATGAAGGATGGTTGCCCCTTGTACAAGTTAGATGATATTATTCTCTATGAATGAATAAAGAGAAAAAGGCGTTTTTGAGATCATGATTGTTATCGAATACATTTGTGACTATTCAACATTTGTGTTTTCATTTAAACCTCTTGGATATTTGTCATATGAATTATTTGTGTGTGTAGTATTTTAGATGTTTAAGATTTCATGATTTATAATGGATGCACTGGTAATGTTGCAAATCTAATCTGCAACTACTTGTGATGGAATCTGTGGTTTTATTGTTTTAATATATTGTTAATTGACATGGAATATTCATGTAATTAATAATAACATATTTTGTTGTATCTATCTGATTAGTTTGGATATTGATCAGGATGGATTAATGTAAAATATAAATAAAATATAATAGTTTGATTTTGTTATAGATAGATTTTTTTTTCATTTTTTTTTTTAAATTTGTCTCGAAACATTCTATTCTCGTATTCATAATTGAAAATCTAGAAGTGGAAACCAAGCCTTTATACTAGTTTAAATTTTCAATACCAAACAAGAGTGAACCTAATTGGGGCTTACCATCAGGCATCTTCACTTACCTAATTGACAGGACATTTCAACCCGTCAACACTTAGGATAGGGCAGGTGGCCATGCAATGAGTTGAAGCACTTAGGTGAGTTGAATGACTTGATGCAACCTAGCGCAGCTTCGTAGAAAGGCAGTTGGTTGGGCACATTTTCATCATGACATATTTGTGTCGTGCATCGTCGAGAATAATAGCTAAGACAAGCTAGGTTGTTGAACAAGTGGGTTAACCACATCCTTCACATGAGGTGACTCTTCGTAGAGTTACGTAATTCTATGAATTGGCAGTTGTGTGGTGTATGCATAGTTCCTTGAAGTGGAAGAAGTCAAGGTGCAGAGGTTGCAAGACACTGGATATGGGTTTGGTTGATCGCATGGGAAGTTTGGGACATAGATGTATTTTTGAAGTGGATGGATGGACTCACCCTTGTATCGTAGTGAAGGTGCTATGCAGGTTTGTGGAGTTGTGGACATTGATTGAGAAGATTTCATGCGAAGAGTCTATGGCTTGGGAAAGTGAAGGCCCTGGAAAACAGACTTGAACCATGGGTGCAATTGGGAAAGGTATGGTTGGTTTTGAGTTATTGCATTTTCTAAGTGTTGCAGTGATTTCTTTGAAGGGAATTCAGATGACTTGGTGGTTCAAGTGTAATTTGTTTCCACTGTGAAAACTAGTAGACTTGAGGGTGGCTCAAGTGGTGCAGATTCAAAGAAGTTGTGTAGCAGTTGGGACTCCTTGACTTGGGTGAATGTGTGGAGAGCTTGGGGAGACCTACTTGGACGAGTCTTATGGTCAACTTAGGAAAATTTGGATGCAATTGTGAAGGTGAATTGAGGAGTTTCCTAGCTCTTGGATGAGGTAACTTGGTGCATTGGTGCCTTAGCCAAATTTATTGGGCCATGCTATGAATTTCTAAAGCACAACAACAGTGCCATAGTTGGATGATTGCAGGAGGTGCAAAGCAATTTCTTTCAGGAGATGGATGGCGTTAGCAAATAAGTTGACTAAGAAATTGTTAATAGTTAACCTGAATTCATAGAACGCAAACCAATTGACTTTGGTGGTGTTTTCTCACCTTTGGTATGCGACACTAGATGAGGTATATGCTACCTTGGTGACACGTAGATGATTGTGTGATGACTCATAGATCTAGGAGGTTCATTGGTTGAGCTTGGCAGGAACATTTGTTCAAATGTACCTAAGGCATGAAAGTTCTTTGAGGTGACTCATTCTACTTGGAGTACTTTGGACACTTCGTTGGGATGTTTGAGGAGTGTGGGTGAATTGGCCACACTCATCGCAGATGTTGAGTTGCAGAGAGGTGACTCGCCGAAAGGAGGTGAGTTAAGGACTTTCCTTGGTTTGGAGGATTGTGCTAATAGACATATTGTAGCATGAATAGATTACTTGGGCATGGGAATTTCTCTTTCTCTGAGAAGCATGGTTGAGGGTGAAACCTAACCATTCCAACGCATATGGAGGTAGACACAACAACATGGCTGGGTGATGAAGTAATGGGGTAAAGGAAGTCTAGAAGTATGATTCTTGGTGTATATGGGATGTTTTGTATCCAAAGACGTAGATGAATATGGAGATAATTCATCCAAGGAAGCTAGACTTGTGGACTTGATCGCAGTTCGAGTCACAAGGGCATATTTGGTTGGACGTGTGGAGAACATATGCACAATGATTTTCTTGACTCTTCATAGACTTGGATGCGATGCAGACTATGTATGGTTATAGAATATTGGATAATTGTACCATGGGGTGAGTAGTGGAGTCAAGGTGTAATTGATGACTTTATTTTGGGGTGACATAATAGAGAAACGAGGTGAGGGTAAACCTTTCCGTGATCCGAGGACATGTGTGGAAGAATTGAATTGTGAAAGGAAGTGACTCAGTTTGTGCATGAGGGTGAGCAGACTCAAGGTGTGTGATGGTTGGACTAGCCATTGAACTAGTTCACAATTTTGATGAGAACAACAACATGACAAGGGGTTCGAGAGTACATATGCGCTAGTAAGTTTGGAGGCACAACAGTTGGAAATTATGGATGATCTCCTTGACAAATATTAGATGTGGAAACAGTAAGGCAAGGGTGTATACTTGCCTTAGTCTTTAGAGTTGGACGAAGTGACAAATATGTGTAAAAAAATAACTAAGTTCGAGCATGGGGAGGAACATCTCAAGACTTAGACGTGACATTTGGATTGATCACCCGACTAGTGTATCACTTGAGACACACAATGTGCAGAGACATGGAAGAGATATTTGAAGTGGGGTGCAACAAAAATTCATGGGAATTCGACACCTAGACATTTTTCATGAGGTTGCAACATTGGTTGATATAGTAGAAACAATAGTAAGACAATGGTAGCTTGGACTTTCCAAAAAGAGTTGGGGAGGAGATGTCCTTCCATTGTAGCAGATAGATTGGTCACACACAACTTTAGGTAGAGAGAAGTGCATGTGGTTGCATGAGGTTTTAGACGATTCTAATGCAATCTGAAAACTTGGGGCGTCCACTTTGGTAGAATTTTAGGTTTCTAGTTGGCTTGAAGCTTAGGGTTTCCAATAGACTTAGTTGCGATGGGGGAACGAGTTCAGTGGAGACTTGGAGATCGTGGATTTTATGAATGTTGTTGGGGAAAAAAATGACTTGAGGTGGGGGAGGATGTAAGGTCCTCGGCTAGAAGGGCATATGCACCCTTTCCCAAGTCCTTAAGGAGACAAAATTTTGGGTTTCTCTTGCACCCAAGAGTCACACTAGTTAGGAAAGTGGGTTCCTTGGGGAATGACCAGGCCAAGGGGCTTTCCCAAGCATGAGGAGAAGTAGGGGACACACCAAAGAGGTTGGGTATGATAACATGAGGAGTGCACCAAGATTGGGGTGCATCGATCCCAAGGGATGAGAAGGTTAATGATCACATGAGTTCATGGGTGTGTTGGTCCATGAAGGGGTGCATTGGCTCGTTTAGGTGTGTTGGTCTACAAAGGGGTGTGACATACCCACAGGACATGAGAGTTTAGGAAGGTGATGTTTGGAGTACATATAAGAACATAAGGCGCACAACTAGAAGGCATGGTGGAAGAGAGAAAGATCGACACCAAATTTTTGAGGCATATTTGTACAAGGAGGGGTGAGCTCCCTAAAGCAACCAAGTTTCTCCACATGGGAGGACTTGTGTTGCCTTGAGGTGATTCTATGGATAGAGTTGGGGTGACCTTCTTTAAGTTGAGTCTAGCAGTAGGCAAGGCAACTTTGGAGTTTGGGGAATCATTTTCACAAGTCTAGGTGAGGCATGCTATGAGACAAAACCACAGGCCTGTGTGAAGTCTTGCGACAAAGAAGAGATAGTTATTAGGTGGTGGCGGCATGTTCAGGGTGCACTGCAAGAGTCGGGAAATTTTTTGGGATAGATGAGTCTTTGTGCGACAAATTTGTGTATAAGTGTCTTGATGAGGTGAGGCAAGTCGTGTGACTCTTCCTATGTTGTAAACTGAGTCAATATTGCTCATATTATAATCATTTTGCAATAATAAGACTTAGCCAGGTGTTAGGCACGTCTTGTGTATCCCACACTATATCTTTGTGTCTCTTATTTGTTTCACAAGTGTTATCTTTGTTTCACATATTCATGGATATATGCTTAAATGACTATGTTAAGCCCTAATGTTGGCTCATTACCCCTTAATTGGGGCATATTAGATTAGTAATGCTATTTTATTTATGTCGGATTAGGCCATTAGTTGTAATTTATATTAGTAATGTTATTTTAATTATGTCGGCTTTAGTCCATTATTTGTAATTATACCTCCTAGTCTCCTATATATACCAAGGAGACATTTTCATTTTGAATCATCTTGTACTTGAACATTTAAGTGGGGTAAAAGGAGGTTTCCCCCTCGAAGAGGATTATTATCTGATATTATATCTTTTTCAAGGCTTTGAGTACTTTTCTAGAGGTTTTTTTATGCTATATTGATGTTTGGTTCTTAACATATGGTATCAGAGCTCAAGGTCTTGGGGTTTCGCTGCTACATCTGAGACACCGTGGAATTTTTGCTATAACTTTTTTTCTAAAACGTTTCAGAAGGAACCTCTTAAAGGGTTTTTAGTAGACGGATCAAGGTACATTGGGTTCAAAATTCAGCTCTTGAGGCCTTATACTTTCGTAGATACAGCCTGTACAATATAGGGTTATGGAATCATCCTGAAATGAGTCATTGAGGCATTTTCGCTATAAAAATATTTTTGTAACGTTTCAGACCCTTCCCTCAAGATACCATTTACATAAATTAGTATTGTATCTGTGGTAAAATGTTCAGTGTCTGGGTCATTTTAAATTTGTATATACACTCTGTGTAAGATAGGGTATCTGACTAGCCCTATTGACTAGTCTCAAGAAGGTGTTCTAGGTAAAACAATCATAACTTCTTCCTAGAGTATCCAAATTGAGTGGGACTGGTTGCATTGGATCATGGACAGTCTGTAGTATTTTGG